>PVJC01009072.1:0-46823 GCA_004026665.1 Murina feae | reverse complement strand
GAAAAAGCTAAAAGAGTTCATCACCACCCAACCAGTATTATATGAAATGCTGAAAAGTATCCTTTGAGAAGAGGAAGAAGAAAAAGGAAAGTAAAAATTATGAACAACAAATACATATCTATCAACAAGTGAATCTAAGAATCAAGTGAATAAAAAATCTGATGAACAGAATAAACTGGTGAATAGAATAGAATCAGAGGCATAGAAAGGGAGTGGACTGACAATTTTTGGAGGTTAAGGGTGTTGGGGGTGCATGAAAAGAATGGACAATAATCGTACACCTATGGATGAGGACAGTGCGGGGGCAAGGACAGAAGGTGGGGTGGGAAATGGGAGGAGGGGAGCTATGGGGGAAAAATAGAGGAACAACTGTAATAATCTGAACAATAAAGATTTTTAAAAAAAGAAGTGTATATCAAACAAAAAAATCCCAGAGTAAGTAGAAGGAAGGAAATAATAAATATCAGAGTGGAAATAAACAACATAGAGACATAAAAAAACAATACAAATATCAATAGAACTAAGATCTGATTTTTTGAAAGGATAAACAAGATTGATGAACCTCTAGCCAGGCTCACCAAGCAGCAAACAGAGTGGACCCAAATAAACAAAATCAGAAATGACAGAGACGAAATAACAACAGACCCCACATAAATACAATGGGATATATATATATATATATATATATATATATATATATATATTACTACAAACAACTCTATTCCAACAAACTGGACAACCTAGATGAAATGACACTTTCCTAGAAAAATTCAATCTTCCAAAACTCAATCAGGAAGGATCAGAAAATCTGAATAGGCCAATAACTACTGAGGAAATTGAATCAGTAATAAAAAAAAACTTATAGCAAACAAAAGCCCTGGTCTGGACAGCTTCACAGGGAAGTTTTACCAAACATTCAAGAAAGAACTAAAACCTACCCTCTTCAGACAATTCAAAAAATTCAAGATGAAGGCACACTTCCAAGCTCCTTCTATGAAGCCATCATTACCCTAATCCCAAAACCAGATAAAGACACTACAAAGAAAGTGAATTACAGGTCAATATCCTTGATGAATATAGATGCTAAAATCCTCAACAAAATATTAGCAAATCATATCCAAAAAATCATATGCCATGACCAAGTGGGATTTATTTCAGGTATGCAAGGCTGGTACAATATCTGCACATCAATAAACATGATACATCCCATAAATCAACTGAAAGACAAAAACCACATAATTATATCAATTGATGCAAAAAAAAAAAAAAGCATTTGACAAAATCCAGCATCCGTTTTTGATAAAAAGTGTCAGCAAGGTAGGAATAGAAGGATCATACCTCAACATAATAAAAGCCATATATGACAGACCCACAGCTAACATCATACTCAATGGGCAAAAACTATAACTATATCCCTTAAGAACAGGAACAAGACAGGGATGCCCACTCTCACCACTCCTGTTCGACATAGTACTGGAAATGCAAGCCATAGTGATCAGACAAGAAGAAATAAAAGGTATCCAAATTGGAAAAGAAGTAGTAAAAAGTATTCACAGATGACATGATATTGTACATAAAAAACCCTAAAGACTCTATCAAAAGACAACTAGATTTAATAAATGAATTTGGCAACATAGCAGGATACAAAATTAACACCCTGAAATCTATGGCATTTTTATACACCGATAATGAACTCACAGAAAGAAAAACTAAAAAAGCAATCTCACTTACCATTGCAAAAAAAAAAAAAAAAAAAAGTTAAGACCTGTACTCAGAAAACTACAGGACATTGAAAAAAAGAGATAAAGGAAGATATAAACAAGTGTAAGAATATACTGTGCTCATGGGTTGGTAGAAACAACATCATTAAAATGTACATACTACCCAAAACAATCTATAGATTCAATTCAATCTGCATTAAAATACCAACATATATTTCACAGATCTAGAACAGACTCTCCAAAAACTTATTTTTAAAAAAAACAAACCTGAATAGCCTCATCAATCCTGAGAAAGAAGAACAAAATTGGAGGAATCACAATACCAAATATTAAGCTGTATTACAAAGCCACTGTTCTCAAAATGGCCTGGTACTGGCACAAGAACAGACATATAGACCAATGGAATAGAATAGAAAATCTAGAAATTGACCCAAGCCATTATGCTCAATTAATGTTTGACAAAGGAGGTAAGAGCATACAATGAAGTCAAGACAATCTCTTCAATAAATGGTGTCAGGAAAATTGGACAGCTACATGCTAAAAAAATGAAACTAGACCACCAACTTAAACCATATACAAAAACAAACTCAAAATGGATAAAAGACTTAAATGTAAAATGGGAAACCATAAAAATCATAGAAGAATTCATAGGCAGCATAATATCAGACATATGTAATACCAATACCTTTACCAATACAGCTCCTAGGACAATGGAAACGAAGGAGAAAATAAACAAATGGGACTACTTCAAAATAAAAGGCTTCTGCACAGCAAAAGAAACCATCAACAAAATAACAAGAAAAGCCACTCTATGAGAGAACATATTTGCCAATGTGACATCCCCTAAGGATTTAATTTCCAAAATGTATAGGGAACTCATAGAAAGATAACAAAAGTTATCTTTAACAAAAGAAAGATAAATAATCCAATTAAAAAATGGGCAAAGGACCTAAATAGACACATCTGGAAAGTGGACATACAGAAAGCCAAAAGACCTCTGAAAACATGCTCAAAGTCACTATTCATCCAAGAGATGCAAATCAAAATGACAATGAAGTACCATCTCGCACCTGTCAGATATTGGTGAGGATGTGGAGAAAAAGGAACCGTCATACACTGCTGCTGGGAATGCCTACTGGTGCATCCACTGTGGAAAAATAATATGGAGTTTCCTCAAAAAATTAAAAATGGACCTTCCATTTGACCCAATAATCTCACTTCTAGGAATATATCGCAAGAACTCAGAAACACCAATGAGAAAAAATACATGCACCCCTATGTTCATAGCAGCACAATTTATAATAGCTAAGATATGAAAACAGCCTAAGTGCCCATCAGCAGATGAGTGGATTAAAAAACTGTTACATATACACAATGGAATACTACGCTGCTATAAAAAAGAAAGAACTCTTACCATTCGCAATATCATGAATGGAACTGAACAGCATTATGTTAAGGGAAATAAACCAGTCAGAGAAGAATATCACATGATCTCACTCATTTGTAGAATATAATGAACAACATAAACTGATAAACAAAAATAGGTCCAGAGACATGGAAACATCAAACAGACCTTCAAACCTCAAGAGGAAGGCAGGGGACAGGGAACAGGGGAATAGGAGACCAACCAAAGAACTTCTACGCATGCATATAAGCATAACCAATGGACACAGACAGTAGGGAAGTGAGGGCATGAGCTGGGCGGGGGGGGGGGGGGGGGGGGGGGGGGGGGGGGGGGGGGGGGGGGGGGGGGAGTGAGAGCGGCTGGAGAGAGGTCAATGGGGAGAAAAAGGAGACATATGTAATACTTTCAACAATAAAGAATTTAAATTTTAAAAAGGCAATAAATACATATCTATCAATAATTAAATCTAAAAATCAAAATAAATGAACAAGTAGAACAAAAACAGACTTATAGATACAGAGAACATTTTGATGGTTGCCACATGGGAGGGGATGGATGAAAGGTATGAGTGGATTTAGAGGTGTAAGTTAGTAGTTATAGTGTAATCATGGGGGTGTGGAGTACAGCATGGGGGATCCTATCTAATAAAAGAATAATATGCAAATTAGGCATCACTCCATCACAAAGATGGTCACCGCCATAGCCACAATATGGCAGCGCCCAGGCAGGCTCAGCCCCGCCACTGAAGTGGTCAGGCCTGTTAGCCAGGCAGGTGGCGGGGAAGGTGGGGGGCCTGAGGGGCGGAACAGGAAATCAGAGGGGGTTGAAGTCCCCTGCCAAGGCCAGAGGCCTTCGCCAGAGGCCTCAGGCATGGGCAAGGGCACAGCCAGTGATCGAAGGGGGCAGGGCCAGAGGTGATGATTGGAGGAGTATGAGAGTGCCCTACCCAGGCATAAGGCCTGGGCCAGAGGCCTCAGGCCCAGGCAGGGGCAAGGTTGGAGATTGCAGAGTCCTGGACTCTGCAGAGCCAGAGATCGGAGGGGCAGGGGCGAAGCCTGCAATTGCAAGTGTCTGGGTACTGGTGGAGCTGGCAAAGCAGGGATCTGGGTGTCCCCTGCCCAGGCCTGCAGCCTTGTCCAGAGGCTGCCAGTGGGGTGGGGGCACAGCTGGCGATGGCAGGGGGCAGGATTAGAGCTGGTGATCGCAGAGGCCTGGGCTCTGTGAAGCCGGTGATCAGAAGGACTTGGGGGTCTTCTGCCCAGGCCTGCAGCCTCAGCCAGAGGTCACAGGCCTGGGCAGGGGTGGAGTGGGATTGGAGGAGCAGGGGTGGAGCCAGTGATTAGAGTGAACTACAGAGGAAACACCTTTTCTTACTGCTCATTGGCTAAGCTCCCTGTATGCCACTGGTAATATTCTTAGTAACTTGGGTAATGAGAATCCAAAAAGGTGATCTAGGGTTTTTCTACCACACTCCTGGAGAAAAAAAATGAAGGTCCACTGCTGGAGGGCTAAGAAATGTCATATCCTGCCCTAGCTGGTTTGGCTCAGTGCATAATACCTCAGAGTGCTGACTGCAGGGTCTGGGTTCAATTCTGACCAAGGGCATGTACCTAGGTTGCAGGCTTCTCCCTGGGCAGGGCCCAGGTCAGGGCATATGCAGGAGGCAACCAATCAAAGTGTTCCTCTCACTTTGATGTTTCCCTCTGTCTTTTCCTTCTCTTCCACATTCTCTAAAAATCAATGGAAAAATATCCTCAGGTGAGAATAAAAACAGAAAGAACGAAAGAAATGTCATATCTTATGGAAGACACATCTTGAAAATGCCTAAAGAAAGTTGTCATTTTTTCATGGTGAAGGGACTGGAGTCAGTGTTGACGAAAACACCTTGGTGGCTGTGGTGACTGGCAGTGGCTGCAGCAGTGGAGTGATGGGGCTGATGGCTTCCCCTGATTAGCCTGGTTGCCTCCCACAAAGGGAAGCCAGACTGCAGCTTAGGCCCGCTCCCCAAGGGGAGCAGGGAGCGGGCCTAAGCTGTCAGTAGAACACCCCCTGAGGGCTCCCAATATGTGAGAGGGGGCAGGCTGAGCTGAGGAACACCCTCTCCCAGTGCACGAATTTCGTGCACTGGGCCTCTAGTATATTTAATAATACTCTAATAACTATGTATGTGTCAGATGGGTACAATATTTTGGGGGATGATCACCTAATAAGTTTTATAATGTTTAATCACTGGGGTGTATGCTTGAGCTAACATCCTGATATATAAAAACCCAGTGTCCATAACAACCTACCAAAGGCTCAACCTAACACTGGAAGTCAGTCCTGCAGTCAGTGCTGGGTTGCTGTGGTGACCCCAGCACTGACTGCCGAGGGGGCTGAGGATCAGGCCTGGAGAGAGGCCCAGAGAGAGAGGCAAGGTCGATCCGCAGCCTCCATGGCAGCTGTTGATCAGCCGTTGCCTCTCTCTTTCTCCCTGGGTTTCGCCAACAACTGTGCCTCTCTTTCTCTCCTATCAGCCCTGCCTTTCGCATCAGGCCCAGAGATAGGCCTGTAGATGGTGATTGGCATAGAAACCACCCATTCTGAACCAAATCTGGATGAACTGTGAGGAGCCAATGGCTGCCTAGGAGGTGGAGCTTTTGATGCTGACTGGCATAGAAACCGACCAATCAGAACTAAATTGACCAGCAAGGGAAGGCAGTTGTGGGTGAGGTCAGATTGGCAGGGGAGGGCAGTTGGGGGTAATATCAGGTAAGCAGGCAGAGGAGTTAGGGGCAATCAGGCAGGCATGTGAGTGATTAGGGGCAATCAGGCAGGCAGGCAGGTGAGCAGTTAGGAGCCAGCGGTCCCAGATTGCAAGAGGGATGTTGGATTGGAGAGGGTGCAGGCTGGACTGAGGGAACCACCCCCTCTCCATGCACAAATTTCATGCACCAGGCCACTAGTAATACCGTGTATCAATTGTAATTAAAAAATGATTTTAAAAAACTATGCTGTATGATACTATTGTCTGATTGATAGTTCATCTACTGGTCTCACTGCAGATTGTTCACACTTATGCCTTCATTTAGGGTCTGGAGTGCCTCAGCTCATATGCCCCCCACAGGCCTCTCTCCACATTGACTTTCATCCATCAAAGCCTTCATGGCATCTCTCTGAGAGTCAGCTTGGGCTTCCTTACAGCATGGTGGTTGGGTTCCAAGAGCACCACTGTGAGGCTTCCAGCCTTCCCAAGAACTGACACAGTGACACTTTTGCTGCATTCTATCAGACAAGTGAGTTTTGAGGCCAGAAAATATGTAAGTGGGGGAAATGCCTCTGTCTCTTGGTGAGAGGAGTAGCAAAGGATCTGTGGCCCCGTTTAATCAAACACAATAGTGTGCCACGGTCCTGTCATCAAACTTGCTACCTTGAGATGAAGATTAAATAAATGAACCCCTCTCCAGCATTGTGTATTTCTTTAGCAAACACTCCCCCTGGCTGCACTTGTGTTCAAGTTAGTGGCAGCTTTTACGAACCCTGCAGCAAAGTTCACTGAACATATCTTTGCAAATCCCAGCACAGAAGTGTTTTAGTTACTATAGAAGGTTTCACCTTTTTTCTTAGCCTGAGAAGCTGACTTCAAATGCTTCTTCAGGTGAATGACAATTCCACCTGTCACAAGCACTGGGTTCGTCTCAAAACATCTTCAGGTTGGAAAGCCTGAGTCTGGAAAACTTCATTCACTGGCCCAGACCTAGACCCAAGTTAGGATAAGTCCCATGACTCCCATCAGTCTCAGGAAATACAAGTCTTTCTGTCAATTTTAGTACAGTTTCACTTCTCTATAATTAAAAAGCACAATTCATCCCTGACTGGTGTACCTCAATGGTTAGAGCATCGGCCTGCACACCCAAAGGATTGCAGGTTCAATTCCTGGTCAAGGGGATGTACCAGGGTTGTGGGTTCACTCCTTGACCCCGGTCAGGGCCAGTGCAGAAGGCAACCAGTTGGTGTATCTCATATCAATGTTTCTCTCTCTCTCTCTCTCTCTCTCTCTCTCTCTCTCTCTCTCTCTCTCTCTCTCTCTCCCCCCTCTCTCTGTGTCTCTTTCTCTCTCCTCCTCCTCCTTCCCTTCCACTCTCTTTGAAAATCAATGGAAAAATATCCTCATGTGAGGATTCACGACAACAAAAATGTCCAATTCCATGTAATATTCAAGGCTTTAAATTATTTAAAGTTAAATGCTTCTCCTGACAGATTTGGTCTCTAAATTCTAGAAATGACTGATGTCATATTTGGGGCAAAAAATGTGCAAGATGTGTCTAAGCTATCTTGAACATAAAGGTAAGGAAGTCATCAAAGATCGCAGCATCAAAAAGAAGGATGAACACTATCAAATATGTAAAATCTCATGGGTCCATAAT
This sequence comes from Murina feae, assembly GCA_004026665.1. Taxonomy (NCBI): domain Eukaryota; kingdom Metazoa; phylum Chordata; class Mammalia; order Chiroptera; family Vespertilionidae; genus Murina; species Murina feae. The sequence continues at coordinate 39,291 of PVJC01009072.1, read as the reverse complement.
ATTACAAAATCAAACATACAAACAAAACACCAAAACCTATTGGTTTTCTTGGAGGTGCCAAGACAACTACACATTATATAAAGGGGAAGAATCTAACATTTAGTCTTCCTTTTCTATTAGTCTGTACTTCAGAGTAACCAAGCAGTTGATGGGGGGAAATCCTTCATGATAAGAAAAATGCAGCTAATTAATACTAAAGTAATTATATTGTTAGAAAATCAAATTTTTACAACTAAATGGTGGAGCTTGAGCACAATCAACAGTGGCTGTTAAAAGGCACAGGAGCGAAGTGAAGGCCTCAGAGACCCATCACACGAATGGAACTCAAAGAGGCTGCTTGGGTCCTGATTGGAATAAGTCAACTGAAAAATTCATTTTTTTAGCCAAGGGGGAAAAATCAAACATGGACTCCTATTAAACGTTAGATATTATGGTAATTGCATACGTTTGGCTGGATGTGATGATAACATTGTGCTTATGTTTGTGTGATTTTTAAACCCTTATTACACTAACAAACTGAAGTACTTACCCATACAGTGATCAATGTTTGGGATTTGCTTTAAAACACTCCAGGAAACATAGTGCTGGGGAAGAATAAGCAAAACACAAAAGGTAGAATACTGATCATTGTTCAGATGAGGATGAGTACATGAATGTTCATTTATCTATTCTTTTTACTTTTGTGTATATGTGAATGTTTCCATAAGATGTGAAATTTTCCAAAATTTTAAACATTTTTATGGAAAAGTTACAGCTCCTCTCCAAGTTGGTTCTTCTTTGGGCTGGAAGGCTACAGAATGGGGGAGGGGGGGAGGGGGGAAGCAGGGAGGAAGGCCCCATTTCTCCAGGACTACTCCTACTCATCCCTCCTCTCACTCATGCAGTGACCCCTGGGAAGGGGATCAGAGAAAGAAGGACGACCCATTTCACCTGACTGGTGTCCTTGGGACCTAATGGTGGTGTTTTTTCTGGTCCTGGCAGGTGTTCAAAGTTGATTTTCTTCAGGGTGGGGGTGGATTTTATGTTATTTTTTAGAGACTCTCCTTTCATGGGTCTCTGTCACCTACAGGCCATGCCTCCGTGTGTGCTGTGTGCCCCAATGGATTCCAGGCAGCTGGGCAGCCTCAGGGGCGGAGGGACATTCCCCGAGGGGACCCAAACTGTGAGAGAGCACAGGCCGGGGTGAGGGACCCCCCACCCCTGCCAAATGCACAAATTTTTGTGCACCGGGCCCCTAGTTACATATAGTAAGTATAGAGCTAGAAAGTTCCACATTGATTTAATGGTTTGATGATATCAGGGTTCTGGGTCAGCTTCTCTTACTCTTTTCTCTCCTCCTGGTCACAAGATGGCTGCCACTCTTCCAAGCATCACATTATGCACAACAATATACAAAGGCAGGGAAAAAATAGTAAATTCACTTCATGTACCTCTCTTGTCATCAGAATAGAAAATGTTTCCCAAAATTCTCCAACAGACTTTACATCTCATTGGCCAGAACAGGGTCACATGCCCCCACTCCCCTCCTGCCCAAACCCAATCACTAACAAAAGGGAATAGGATTCTCATGATTGTCTTAGACTTATCATGATTCATCCTCTAGAGCTGTTTCATCTTCCCTCGGTCACCAATCTCAAAACAAAATTGAGATTTTGTTAACAAAGGAAAAGAGGGGCTAGCTGTTGGTAGACCACCACTTGTCCTACAGGCATCAAAGATAAACACTACCTACTTCTACTTCATGACTCTGCCCAAGACAAATCACAGGACAGTATTCATCAGTCCTTCCTCCTCAAAATGAAGTCATCCTTCTCATGGCTGGTTTGGGTGACAGGTACAGAGCTGAAGTCTTCAGTTTAAAGAAGCTTGCTCCTGCATGGCATGCCCTCTCAAGGCCCTGAACAGACTGAATCAAAGTCAGAACCATCTCAGGGGGCCACACCAAGACGTGTGCCCTCAGGCTGAGATCCTCGATCTCACCTGGGGATCCGTGTGCCCTGGCCCCTCCACTGGGCAGTACTCCTGCCTCTGACTTTCCCAGCCCAAAGGCTGAGTCTGCTCAGCGGGGGAGGGGAAACACTGTGAAGGACTAACAGCTGTGACTAACAGAGGAAAACACAAGGATCGTTTAGGACAGGACTTGTCAAGGAGAAAGTGAGAAGTGAGAAGAGAGCTGGGATATAATGTGAAAATCAGCCAGAGACAACGTAAGGGGTGTTGGAGTTCTGATAGCATATGGCAGATGCCGCTACTACAGAATATGTAACTAGCAGCCAGATGGAAGGAAAATAGAGATAGAGAAAAGGGGAAGTAGGGAACTGAGGAAGGAGAGAAGGGTTGCTTGCTCTGGATATGGTTAACTTTTAGAGGTTTGCTTCTGCTGCTGTTTTCGCCTGGCTCTGGTGAACACTTACACAGGTCATAGTGTGGCTTGTTTTCATTAGTTTGAATATCCATGCTCTGGGTTTTAGGGATTAATTTAATTTTCACAACTGTAATAGACTAATCTGATGATTCTCCTGGGGAGTTTGAATGTGAGATATTGAGACAGAATTAGCAAAAACTAGTGGAAGCAAAAGAAAAGACAGAAGGCAGACAACAGAGACCAGCAGAGCAGGACTATGGAAACAATGCAGGAAGGAAGCAGTGGCCCGGAGGACCTCTGGAAAAAGTCACTTGGTGGCCAAGACAGTACTGGGATCAGACACTCAGAAGCTGTGATCACCGGGGGACCAGGCCAATAGAATGAAGCTCGGCCAGTTCCAGCTGCCCAGAGGGACCAGGCAGCCCTGACATGAGAGCTGCTTTCCATTCAGAATGAGGAAGACAGCCCCCTGCTCTGTCCCCCTGAGGCTTCTGCCACGGAACACTATCCTCATATTTTCATTTCCTCACGTATCCCTTTAATAAGCCCAGTTTCTGCTCTCGACTTGAGGGGTTGTTTATTATGAGGGGTTTTGGTATGTCTAGATTTGCCTGTGTGCCCAAAAAATAAATTAATAAATTAATTAATTTATTCATTCATTCATTCATCCAGCACATATTTAATCTGCACAAGGTGCCAGGTTATGAGGTTTCAGGAATGAGAGAAATGGCACTAAAATGTTACATTTCAATCCTGAATATTTTACACCTTAAAAAAAAAAGCATGGGAAAACTGAAAACAAGTGAACTATGAAGCAAGAAAGATTAAAAAGATGTTCAGTATCTTAAGGGAAGAAGAAAGGAGACGAGACCATGAGGCTCTCTATTTCCTGGTGGGGATGGGAGAGCAATGCTGGGATCTCTGGGTCTGTTCCTTGGGCCCCCGCCTGTCAGCTGATAGTGCCTGTCCCTCATTGCCACTTGGTCCTCTCCAGACTGGCAGGCAGCCTGTCCTGGGGACAATATGAGCCTCGCACCCTGGAGTCTGGTATGTGGAGGCCAACCCAACACCCACCTCTGGGTGCCAGAGTTGCTTTAAGGCCTAGGCAGCTGGGGAAAGGCCTCCATTCTGGACAGTGGTGGCTGTGTTTGGCTTTTAAAATAAAGATATCTGAGGTCCTTGTACCTTTCCTCTACTAGGCTCCAGCCACATGGCCAGAGCCACAGGCCCACTTCCTGCCTCAGCTGTGTTATAATAAAGGTAAATATGGAACCAAGATGGCGGCATGAGGTATATACCTAAATGTACAGACTCCACACCTACATTATAGAAATACAACTATACAGATAAACGGCCATCCTCCAGAACGAAGGGAGAGGAAGTGTTACATCTAGAAGGCAAGAGGAGTGCTTTGAGACTGAATAGAAGCTCCCGGTGCGCCCAAACTGAAAGGTAGGGACGCACGAAATGGAGGCAGCAGCACGGCGCGCAGTGGTGCGGGTGAAAGGGTGGCAGCGGCGATCAGGTCCATGGCTTAGAAGATTATAAACTCCCAGGTCACACTGAATGCAACGCGGGCTGTAAGGCAACAGGGCAGCGGAAGACCAGTGGCGTTCTAGCAGTGCTATTCGCAGCTATCACTGACGTGGAGATTCGGGGACTGAGAATCGTGCGCAGACCCCAGGGCTTGGAGACACCAAACGTGGTAGAAACTGTGGCAACAGCAGAGGGGATGCCATTGTGAGTTGCTCCACCCCTAGTGGTTCTGAGACTCAGCCCCACCCCACCTACAACCCCGCCCAAACTGTGCACCTGCCTGCCTGCAACATAACCTAAGGGTCTGCAGCTGAGACAGAACTCCAGTAAATCCAAACTCCAAACAACGAGGAGAAAGGCCTGCAGGTCATTTCCCCCCAGTGATACCTCCCAGTGTTAACTACAACAAGACTGTGCACCCAGCCTTCAAAGGCATACAACAAGAGTGTCCACCCCAGGTGATTGGGGAGGCTGAATCACTGGGCCTTATATAGGACACCTAGCACAGAAAGCCAAATTGCAGAGACTAAGAAACAGATCACAAAAGACAGAAATGGAGGAACGCAAATGACTGAATATAGAGTTCAAAACCACGGTTATCAGGTTTTTCAAGAAGTTTCTAGAGACTGCTGATAAACTTAGTGAGACCCTCAAGCATATGAAAAAGAACCAGCTAGAAATTAAGCATACACTGACTGAAATAAAGAATAATATACAGAGATCCAACAGCAGACAAGAGGATCGTAAGAATCAAGTCAAAGATATGAAATATGAAGAAGCAAAACCCACCCAGCCAGAAAAGCCAAAACAAATAAACAAACAAACAAACGAAAAATCAAAAAGTATGAAGACAGTGTAAGGAGTCTCTGGGACAACTTCAAGCATACCAACATCAGAATTATAGGGGTTCCAGAAGAAGAGAAAGAGCAAGATACTGAAAACCTATTTGAAGAAATAATGACAGAAAACTTCCCCCACCTGGTGAAAGAAATAGACGTCCAAGTCCAGGAAGCGCAGAGAACTCCAAACAAAAGGAACCGAAGAAGGACCACACCAAGACACATCATAAATAAAATGCCAAGAGCAAAAGACAAGGAGAGAATCTTAAAAGCTGCAAGAGAGAAACAGTTAGTTACCTGCAAGGGGGAACCCATACAATGTCAGCTGATTTCTCAACAGAAACTTTGCAGGCCAGAAGGGAGTGGCAAGAAATATTCAAAGTGATGAACAGCAAGAACCTACAACCAAAATTACTTTACCCAGCAAGGCTATCATTCAGAATTGAAGGTCAGATAAAGAGCTTCACAGACAAAAAAAAACTAAAGGAGTTCATCACCACCCAACCAGTATTATATGAAATGCTGAAAGGTATCCTTTGAGAAGAGGATGAAGAAAAAGTAAAGATAAAAATTATGAACAACAAATACATATCTATCAACAAGTGAACCTAAAAATCAAGTGAATAAAAAATCTGATGAACAGAATATATTGGTGAATAGAATAGAATCAGAGGCATAGAAAGGGAGTGGACTGACAATTTTCGGGGGTAAAGGGTGTTTGGGGTGCAGGAAGAGAATGGACAATGATCATACACCTATGGATGAGGACAGTGAGGGGGACAGAGGGTGGGGTGGGAAATGGGAGGAGGGGAGCTATGGGGGAAAAATAGAGGAACAACTCTAATAATCTGAACAATAAAGATAAATTAAAAAACAAACAAACAACAAAAAAAAGGTAAATATGACTATAACAATATTGTAGATATTTTATCCCAAAGAGCACTATGCTTGCAGTTGGGTGCCAGAGTTTTTTTCTTTCTTTTTAAATTGAATTTATTGAGGTGAAATAGGTTAATAAAATGATGTAGGTTTAAGGTATACATTTTTATAACAGAAAATCTATATATTATATTGTGTATTCACCACCTCAAGTCAAGTCTCCTTTCATCATCATTTACCATTGCTTTATCATCTTCAAACCCTCTCCCCCTTCCCACCTTTGCCTCTGGTAAACACCATCCTATCTGTGAATTTTTCTTTTGTTTTGTTTTTTGCTTAATCCCTTCACCTGTTTCACCCAGCCCTCTAACTCCCTCTCTTCTGACAGCTGTCAGTCTGTTCTCTCTATCTTTCAGTATGTTTCTATTTTGTTTGTTAATTTATTTTGTCCATTAGGGGATCGATCCTGCAACCCAGGTACATGTCCCTTGACCAGGAATTGAGCTCTCAACTCTTAAGTCCACTAGTCAATGCTCTAACCACTGAACTATACCAACCAGACCACCATATTTTTTTTATTCTTCTCCTCATTTTTTTTTTCTAAAATAAGACCCTTTAACATTTCTTATCATTCTGGTTTGGTTGTAATGGACTCCTTTAACTTTTTCTTGTCTGGGAAGTTCTTGATTTGTCCTTCAATTTTAAATGATAGTCTTGCTGGGTCAAGTAGTCTTGGTTGTAAGTCCTTGATTTACTCACTTTGAATATTTCATGCCAATCCCTTCTAGCCTGAAATATTTCTGTTGAGAAATCAGTTGAGAATCTTATGGGAGCTCCCTCGTAGGTAACTAATAGTCTTTTTCTTGCTGCTTTTAAGATTCTCTCTTTGTTTTCAATCTTTTGCATTTTACTTATGATGTCTATTGATGTGGGCCTCTTTGGGCTCATCTTGTTTGGAATTCTCTGTGCTTCCTGGACTGTGTGTCTTTTTTTTTTCACCAGGTTAGGGAAGTTTTCATCATTATTTCTTCAAATAGGTTCTTGACCCTTTTGTCTCTCTCTCTCTCCTTCTGGTACTCTTATGATATGGATGTTGTTAGACTTCATGTTGTCCCAAAATTCCCTTAAACTACCCTCATTTTTTAAAAAATTTTTTCTTTTTGCTGCTCTGATTGGGTGTTTTCTGCTATTTTGTCTTCCAAATTGTTGATTTGATTCTCTGCTTCATCCAATCTGCTGTTTATTCCTTCCAGTGTGTTCTTCATTTCAGATATTGTATTCTTCATTTCTATATGGTTCTCTTTTTTATGGTTTTTATGCCATTTTTTATGCTGTTGTAGTTCTCACTATGTTCCTTGAGCATCCTTATAACCATTTTTTGAACTCCATATCTGACAAACTGCTTGCTTCCATTTCATTTAGCTCTTTTTCCTGGATATTTCTCTCATTCTTTCATTTGGGGCCTGTTTCTGTCTCTTTAATTTGGCTGCCTCTTTGTGTTTGTTTCTATGTATTAGTTAGATCTGCTATGGCTCTACTCTTAGTAGAGTGGCTTTATGTATTAGGTGTTCTCAGGGTGCAATCTCCTAGATCACTTGAGCTGGGTGCTCCAGGAATATCCTTTGTGTGAGTTATGTGGGCCCTCCTTTTGTAATTGAGCTTGATTGTCATTGGCTTGTTTGTACATGAGATCAATCCTCAAGCTGGCTGACAGTGAGGATCAACCCCAATCATAGTGTACAATCTGCTTTCCAGTTGTTGACCACAGAAGCAGAAGTCATCTCAGCAGGATTTGGTGCCTGCTGAGGTCTCCCTTTGGATATGCTGCCTGTGAAATGTATTGGATCCTACTCTGATATTGTCTGAAGTTTGTTGTGTTTGTTTTGGGGTCTCTTTGGAGTTACTCTTGTGCAGGCCAATGCCGGGTGCTACCTGTGACTATCCCTGGGAAAACTGTTTGGAGCTATGAAGTGGTCCACAGTTTGTGGCTGCCACTGCCTGGCCTGGGTGTATGTGGTAAGGACCAAGATGTATACCAAGACTGGTTTGTACCAGCACTGGGCCAAGAGACAGGTCAGCAAAAGTCCCAAAACACCCTGAGATTTGCCTCCATGTGCCTCTGCCTGCCAGCTGCCTGCTAGACTCAGTCACTGAAAGATCCTTCACTGGTACTCATGAGGTAGATTCTCAGTGAGTCACCAGGTAGGGGCGAGTGGTGTTCACCAGATATTACATGTTCAAACTCAGTGCCAGGGCTGGGTCTGAGGCCATTCAGCAAATTTCCAAGGATATACCAAGTCCAGCTACCACCTGCTGTGTGCTCACACATTTTTGTGGTAGTGCAGGGTCTCAGAGAGTCCTCAGCATGATACAAGCAGTTATCAGGCCAAAACAGATCAAGATTTAACCAGGTTTTTAAGGAGAACATGTCCCCTGGCCCGGAGCCACACAACTCAGTCTGTCCAGAATTCTTTATAGACTTCAGTAAGGTAGACCCACCCAGAGTCAGGAGGGTGGGGCTAGCTGATTTCCCTTGAAGGTGAGGTGCCAGTCAAATTCACTGAGAAATGGGAAAAATGACCTCACCCCAAAGCCACATAAATCAGTCACGACACCCCCTGAGTTTGCACAAACTTCTATACCGAGGCTCAGTCAGCTGACTCCTGAGCAGAGCCCAAGCTTCATGGGGTGGGACAAGAGGGGGGCCAGGTGGTGGGGTATTGCATTCTCTCAGGCTGATGAAGTAAGGAAGAGAGTACTCTTCCCAAGAATGATGGTGTCTTCATTGTGGGAGAATGACTCACACAGGGATCCTGGTAGCTGTCCCTTTAGCTCTCTTCTCAGAGCCACAAATCTGTCTCTCCTCATGCACCTCTAGTCTGCTCCACCATCCCTTCCCAGGAGCCCAGTGTGAATGGCTGTGAAGGAGATTTTGCCTGTGGGCTCTTTGAAAGGGTGCCTGTGACTCTAGCCACTTCCTGTTTCTCCTTGGACAGAATCCCTGCTGATTTTCACAGCCAGATGTTACGTGGGTGCCTCTTCTGGGCTCTGCGGCTCTGGGCTGGGGAGCATGGTTTGAGGTTAAGACTTATACTCCTTAAAGAGAATTTTTGCAGCTGAGATATCCCTGTGGGATTTCATACACTGCCTGAAGGAGTGAGGCCAGCCCTTTGTGCATCTCCACGTTTCCTACCAGTCTTGCTGAGTTTTTTTTCCTGCATACCCTTCTTTAGAAGACTTCTTTTGGCTAGTCTTCAGTTGGTTATTGAGATTGATTGCTCTATGTTTTAGCTGCAATTCCAGTTTGCTCCTGGGAGTACACGAGTGTAACATCCACCTATTCTGTCATCATTTTGGATTCAGGTGCCAGTGTTTCAAATGTAGTCCAAGGGAAGGAAATGTGACTTCTACATCAGATGTTAGATTTTCCTAGAATAAGCATTTTCCTGCTAGATTTGGAATAAATAATCAAGGAGAGGGATCTGCTGAAGCTGATTGGCTAGCAGATTTGAGGCCAAATTCAAAGGTTGGGTGCTAAGCTCAACTGCACTTCACTTAAATTATTTAAGGATGTGGCATCATTCAGAAGCTCAATTGATTCTTGTATTCTCTCCAAATCCTTGAAACCTGGATATGAGAAGTGTGCTTTAAGCACAATTTCAAAAGGGGGAAAGAATAATATTTCTCACTTTTTGTAATAGTTGGACATATACATAAAGAATGATTACATTCTCATGTTTGCTGTTTTCATATCACCATTACCTCCAGGTAATGGGAGCCGCTCAAATCAGTGGCAACCACTGAAATCACTCGTGAAATGGTTTATTCCACATTTCCTTCAACCATCCCACTCTACTTTTGTACAAGTAAAAACAGCTCGACCCAACTCGAACTTACTCATAAAGAAACATGAACCCGGGATATAAAATTCCTGACAAGAAACAAAGCCTTGACTTTAGACTCAGAAGCCAAGGACCTTAAAAGAAATTAGACCAATAACCTGAATAAAACAAAATAGGGCAAAAGAGTAAAGCATTTGGGGAAAGACTTTCTCTATGAAGTTTTTGACTCTCCACCCTGACAAAATTATTCTCATCACTCTGACTGTGACAACCCAGCCTCGGCTTTGCTTCATTTTCTTCCAGAAGGTATTATGCATGTGAAGAGGGATGTTTCAGAGGGGGAAATTGATCTAGTCCTGCTGACACTCTGGACATTTCTTTCTGTCAGGCGGAAACAACTGTTGGTCTACAGGGACAAAAGTCATTCCTCATCTCCCCTGGAAGTTCTACTTGGTGCCCTCACACAGATTCCCACTGAGTTGGGAGGGGGGTGTCCAATTATTTGGATGACAAATAGGGAAAACATCTAACAGCCCACAAAAGAGATTTTCCAACTGTTGCCTAAAAAGGAATCTCACATTTCTCCTCATCGGAACTATCATTATATCACTACCCGCAGGAGGGACTTGGTATTTGTTGAATGGATGACTCACACTATAGGACCACCATTCATCATAAGTGGTTACCTTGGCCCACATTGCCTGCCCCCAGGCCCTCTACAGAAGACCACCTGTATAGGGAGCAGGGAGGTCTTACAGGATGAGCTTCCAGAGCAGGAGTGGGGGATAGGTGCTCCACACAGCCTAACGGTTCCTCCTCTTCTCATGGTTGAGATTCTGCTTATAGCCTTCCAGTAAATTTCCCATTTTTCTCAGAATGTTCAAATCTGAAATCCTTAATCTAGTCCATATATCCTGATGACATGACCCTTGGGATTCTGTTCTACCCTGCCTCTTGCCCTTGGCCCCTTCATCCACCTGGCTCCAGCCACCTTCCTATGTACCAGCTCCAACCCACCCCTGTTCCAGTTCCCACTTCAGATGAATTGAGAGTCAGCTCACAAGTCACAATCCTGAGAAAGCTCCTCTAAGAAGGTCCCCTGCTGAAAGCTCTCATGCACCCTGTGCCTTCGCAGCATGTCTCCCCACTAGACCTCTATGCTCATTTGTATGACTGCCTTCCCCCTTTAGACTATAAGCTTCATGAGGCAGGACCACATGTGTCTCCTTCATCTTCATACTTAGCAACCAGCATACTAACTGGCACTGAGGAAGCTGGCACAGAGGAAGCTGGGAGGGAGAGAAAGTAGGAGGGGAGAAGTTCCTTACAGTTCCTTCTCTCCAACCCACTGACTTACAGACAGGTATAACAGAGAGGGGCAGGGAAGAACTAATGAGGACTTCAGTAGACTCGTTTCATTACGTCCTGTGTGTGCTCTACAATGAAATAATCATGCAAGAAATTTTTCTCGCAAAAACTGTATTGGTTTTACCATCTTCATTACATTTTTTATATTGGTCTGTTTCATTAAAGATGGATGTTCTCCAAGCCTCTCCACCAGAAAAGTGCCCTGGTGTGTGCAGCAGTACGTGTTAAGCCTCTTAAGCCGTTTCTGTAAAATAACTAACTTCCACAGAGTACGCATGGACAGCTGACTAAATGCCAGGCCCGCTGGAGCCTGGTGTTTCCTAGTTTTTTGTTGAGAGGCTACCCACCCACAAGTGGACTGGCCGGGGAATGTTCAGAATCTCCTGGTTCCATGGAAGAGGGCAGGGCTATAAAAGCAGTAGCTACTAATGTTTCCGCTAAGCCCTCTCCCCTCACCACATGCCAGGCACTGTGCCAGACAGTACTGGGGGTAAAAGCTCTAGCATTAGGCAGCCATGCTTTGCTGGCTCATAGGTGACCTCAAGCAAGGACCTCCCCTCTGGGCCCCAACTTCTACCACCGTAAAGTGAACAGTACCTATCTCAGGAAGGTTGCTAGGACTGAGTGACAGGATGCACAACAAAGGTTGAGCTCATGGAAGAGCTCTCAATGCGAGATAACTGTTAACATTGTTCAACAAACCATCCTATCATTCCCTCATAGCAAACTGAGGATGGATGTGCACGTGAGCGCAGGCATGTGTATGCTGGAGTGGCATCTGGAGGCTCACCAAGCCCCTGTCCTCCATCACTGCTGTGATCTGGAAGGAGGAGAGCACAGCCCCACCTACACAGCGGGCTGTAAAATGCCACCAGCAGCTCCCTCCTCACCCCAACCTCACCCACCACTGGGTGACCATCACCCCTCTGCGGGACCAAGGTTTAGTTTAACGCCTGCGTCTAACTGGGAGACTAGTCTTTCTGAGCTCCCATTCATTCTTTAACTCAGATGAGGAAAAGCCTTCTTGCTTACATACGTTATAGCATTCCAGTGCAGATTGGAGGAGATACTAAGTCGTACAACTACTTGTAAAGTTAGAATCATGAAACACATGAAGTCTGGGGTTTGTTGTTTTGTCCGAAGGTTGCTCTGGGGCGGCAGAAGAAACACATAGAACCCTTGTTCCCCAGTAGCATGCCCAGAGCTTGATCTAAATCCCCAGAACTTCTCCATCTCTCCTTCCTCGTTGTAACATAGGAGTAAACAGCCCCTCCTGGAGGAGCTCTGTAAACCTTGATACTCTGCCCAAACAGTATGTCATTATTCCCGGTTGCGGGAGGGGCGGCTCCCTGTGGTGGCGCTGTAAATTGCTTCCCTGTGTGTACCCCCAGGGCAGGAAGGAGCACTGGACTTATCCAAAGGTCTCATGTCTGTTCCAATTCTATTTCCGACTTCATCTCTCCCATGCAGAACGCTGGTGTTGCTGGACCAGAGTGGAATCCCACACCTCCTCTCCAGGGGGGCTCCAGGGTCCCGCATCAGCTTCCTTAGTATGTGAGCCCTGTGCGACAGCACACATAGTTCTAACTGCATGAGAGCAATTCCAGAGAGAAAATATATGACTAATAAAATACTTCTGAAATGGTGATTCTGCAAGCTTCGATATAAGATAAGATTTATGGAATATTCTAGGATTTGGGTTGAAAGTGAAACATAAGGGTCATAAATATATCATCTCACTCATTACGCAAGCCACAGTCCTGGTGTCACATAAAGTAAGTCTATAGCCCTAGGATCCATTCATCACATTGTTCTGAGCTTACTATTTTGAAACCAATAGTGAGTTCCTTTTGTGGGAGGTGATGATTAAAGATGAAATTTATTGCTAAGGAATACAGAAATCCACCTATATTGCCAGTGCTTACGGAAAGGCTAGGTACATGAAATTCAGAAAATGGTTTTGGGTCCTTCCCCCCTGTAGCTGTGGCACAGGATAAAAACTTTATTGGGAATACACCCAAATGTGGCATTGTCCTACATCTTCCCTTCCCCAGCTGAGCTGCATTTCTCTGGTCCTGAGCTGCCCTTCCTCAGGAGCTCCATGCACTGCCGGGAGGAAGGGTGAAAAAACTAAAATTCTGTAAATTCAGTCTGATAGAATCTTTTAAGTATTACCTTTAGGTACATGCTCAGTCTGAGAAGTAGTTCTGAGTCTCTCAGATATTTCCCCCTCTTCCCACTCTCCTTCAAGATGGTGAATGAGAGGCTAGGGACAGCTAATCTCATCTCCCCTAATGTCTTACAGAGACCCCCTTGTTGTGACTGCACAGTGGCCACCCCCAGATTTTCTGAGGAATAACAGGACCTTCCTGGATTAGAGGAATGGGAGAAACATGCCAACACCCTCTATAAGGGTCCTTGTCACTGCTCTCATACAAAGTAGGTTGTACCTGTCGGTGGGCTCTTATGAAGTTACTAGAGACCCAGTGCACGGAATTAATGCACTCAGGGGTGGGGTGTCCCTCAGCCTGGCCTGTGCCCTCTTGCAGTCCAGGAGCCCTCCAGGAATATCCAACTGATGGCTTAGGCCTGCTCTCCTTAGCACTGCTACAGAGGCGGGAGAGGCTCCTGCCACTGCCACTACACTCACCAGCCATGAGCCTGGCTTCTGGCTGAGCGGCGCCCCCCTTGTGGGAATGCACTGACCACCAGGGGGGACCTCCTGCTTTGAGCACCTGCCCCCTGGTGGTCAGTGCATGTCATAATGACCTATAGTTCCACTGTTCGGTCTAATTAGTATATTATGCTTTTATTATATAGGATAAGGACATGGCTGTGTTCCTGGCTCACCACAACCAAGTGTGCAATCTCAAAGGGACTGCTGGGCCATAGCTTCATGCCATGCCTGAACGGATCACATTGGGGACCAACCATGATTACAAAGATAACTTCACAGAAATGCATCTGTTTCTCATGAACAGCAATGGAAAGATTGATAGCATTACAGGTGACAACTCTGATGACAGATAGTTTATCAGGTATAGTAGTGCAAATAGGGACAAGCAGAAGATGTTGGGGTGCCTATCCTGGGTCACATTTTTGGTCCCTCTCTACCTGGCATCTCATTCTCCGAGGCCTGTCCCTGAGCTGTGGGCTTCTCCAGCAGGATGGTCTCAGGGTAGTCAGACTGCTTATGTGGTGCTGGCTTCCCACAGAGCAAGCATTCCGGGGTGATGCTCCAGGAAGCCCAGGAGAAGCTGCAAAGCTTCCCATGACTTAGACCAGAAGCCTCAAATGTCACTTCTGCCTTATTCCACTGACAGAAGAAGTCACTATGGCCAGCCCAGATCTCAGGGGAAGAATGGAGTACACTCCACTATCAACAAGGAAGTGGCTTTTGTATCCAAGGAGGAAAGGAAATGACAGCATCTCTAAGACTAGCTACCCCACCTCATGTCGTTTCCCTGGCTTTGCCCTTCTCAAAACAGGCAATCCCAAGGAATTAAGCCTTGGGCAATTGACTTCTTTCTTTTTTTCTTTCTTCTTTTCTTTCTTTCTTTCCTTTTTAGAAGTGAACATTTATTTTTTCCCAAGAAAAGCAATTCTAAATATGATAATGTTGCATGCAATAAACATTAACATTTCAAGAAAAAGGATCTCAAATATAATAATGTTACATGCAATAAACACCAATTATTCAAGAAAAAACAATCTTAACTATAATAATACTAGGGGCCCGGTGCATGAAATTTGTGCACTGAGGGGGAGTTCCTCAGCCCAGCCTGCCCCCTCTGACATATTGGGAGCCCTCAGGGGATGTCCTACTGATGGCTTAGGCCTGCTCCCGGCTCCCCTTGGGGAGCAGACCTAAGCTGCCATGTGGCCTCCCTTTGTGGGAGGCGACCAGGCTAATCAGGGGAAACCACCAGCCCCATCACTCCACTGCTACAGCCACTGCCAGTCACTGCAGCCACCAAGGTGTTTTCATTAACACAGACTCCAGTCCCTTCACCATGAAAAAATGACAACTTTCTTTAGGCATTTTCAAGATGTGTCTTCCATAGGATATGACATTTCTTTCTTTTTTATCCTCACTTGAGGATATGTTTCCATTGATTTTTAGAGAATGTGGAAGAGAAGGGAAAAACAGAGAGAAACATCAAAGTGAGAGGAACACTTTGATTGGTTGCTTCCTGCATATGCCTTGACCTGGGCCCCAACCAGGGAGGATCCTGCAACCTAGGTACATGCCCTTGGTCAGAATTGAACCCAGACCCGGCAGTCAGCAAGCTGAGGCATTATGCACTAAACCAAACTGGCTAGGGCAGGATATGACATTTCTGAGCCCTCCAGCAGTGGACCTTCATTTTTTTTCTCCAGGAGTGTGGTGGAAAAACCCTAGATGTCTTTTTGGAGTCTTATTACCCAAGTTACTAAGAATATTACCAGTGGCATACAGGGAGCTTAGCCAATGAGTGTTAAGAAAAGGTGTTTCCTCTGTAGTTCACTCTCATCACTGGCTCCACCCCTGCCCCTGCAATCCCAGCTCCACCCCTGCCCAGGCCTGTAGCCTCTAGCCTAGGATTCAGGCCTGGGGAGAAGACCTCCCAATCCCCACGATGGCCGGCTCCACACCTTCCCAGGCTGGGGGTCTCTGCTGGAGGCTGCAGGCCTCGGCAGAAGACCCCCAACCTCTCCCCGCCCCCGCCCCACGATCACCAGCTCCGCCCCTTCCCAGGTTCCTGTGATTGATGGCTCTGCCCCTGGGCCCCACCACCTGCTTGGCTAACAGGCCTGGCTACTTCATTTGGGGCTTAGGCGGACTGGGCACTGCCATCTTAGTTGAGTTAATTTGCATATTTGCTCCTGATTGGTTGGTGGGCATGGCTTGTGGGTGTCTTGGAGTGATGGTTAATTTGCATATTACTCTTTTATTAGATTAGATTACATGATATAAACATTCATATTTCAAGAAAAAAAGGATTTTAGGCATAATAATATTATCAAAACTGTACTAACATAGTATGATATCACAAAAGTTGTAGGAAACATTAAAAATCTACAAATAACAGGATTACTTCCATTAGATTCTAAAATATTTTCCCCCCTACTGGCTCTATTTTTGTTCATCAGTTTATGTTGTTCATTATATTCCACAAATGAGTGAGATCATGTGATATTTGTCTTTCTCCAACTGGCTTATTTCATTTAGCACAATGTCCTCCAAGTCCATCCATGCTGCTGCAAATATTAAGAGCTCCTTCTTTAAATCAGCAGTGTAGCATTCATTGTGTAGATGTACCACAGTTTTTTAATCCACTCATCTGCTGATGGGCACTTAAGCTATTTCTAAATCTTAGCTATTGTAAATTGTGCTGCTATGAACATAGGGGTGCATATAGCCTTTCTGATTGGTGTTTCTGATTTCTTGGGATATATTCCTAGAAGTGGTATTACTGGGTCAAATGGGAGTTCCATTTTTAATTATTTTAGGTAACTCCATACTGTTTTCCACAGTGGTTGCATCAGTCTGCATTCCCACCAGCAGTGCAAGAGGGTTCCTTTTTCTCCACATCCTTGCCAGCACTTGTCATTTGTTGATTTGTTAATGATAGCCATTCTGATGGGTGTGATTTGTTGATGATAGCCAGAAGAAGACAGGTTTATGTCTTCTTCTATCTCTTTTTTCAACGTCCTGTATTTTTTCAAGTACAGGTCTTTTACCTCTTTAGTTAAGTTTATTCCTAGGTATCTTAATTTTTTGTTGCAATGGTAAATGGGATTTATTTTAGTTTCTTTTGTCTTTTTTTAGTTTCTCATTGTCATTTTGATTTGCATCTCTCAGATGATTAGTGACTTTGAGTATGTTTTCATATATCTCTTGGCCCTCTGTATGTCCACTTTCCAGAAATGTCTATTTAGGTCCTTTGACCATTTTTGGATTGGATTGTTTATTTTCCTTTTGTTAAGTTGTATGAGTTCCCAGTAAATTTTGGAGATTAGACCCTTATTGGAGATAACATTAGAAAATATGTTCTCCATGCAGTGGGCTTTCTTGTTGCTTTGTTGATAATTTCTTTTGCGGCGCAGAAGTTTTTTATTTTAATGTAGTCGATTTATTTTTTCCTTAGCTTCCATTGTCCTAAGAGCTATGTTGGTAAAGATATTGCTACGACATATGTCTGATATTTTGCTGCCTATGGATTCTTCTAATATTTTTATTGTTTCCCATTTTATGTTTAAGTCCTTTATCCATTTTGAGTTTATTTTTGTGCTGGTGATTTAGTTTCATTTTTTTGCATGTATCTGTCCAATTTTCCCAACACCATTTATTGAAGAGACTGTCTTGACTCCATTGTGTGCTCTTGCCACCTTTGTCAAATATTAATTGAACATAGCAGTTTGGGTCAATTTCTGGGTTCTCTGCCCTGTTCCATTGATCTATATGTCTGTTATTGTGCCAATACCAGGCAGTTCTGAGAACAGTGCCTTTGTAATATAGCTTGATATCTGATATTGTGGTGCCTCCCACTTTGTTCTTTCTCAGGATTGCTGCAGCTATTCGGGGTCATTTTTATTCCAAATGAATTTTTGGACAGTTTGTTTTAGGTCTGTGAAATATGGCATTGGTATCTTAATGGGGATTACATTGAATTTATAGATTGCTTTTGGTAGTATGGACATTTTAATGATGTTGATTCTACCAATCCATGAACAGGTATATTCTTCCATTTGTTTATGTCTTCTTCTATCTCTTTTTTCAACGTCCTGTATTTTTTCAAGTATAGGTCTTTTACCTCCTTAGGTGTTTATTCCTAGGTATCTTAATTTTTTGTTGCAATGGTAAATGGGATTGTTTTTTTAGTTTCTTTTTCTGTAAGTTCATTATTGGTGCATAAAAAAAGCCATTGATTTCTGGGTGTCAATTTTGTATCCTGTTACCTTGCCAAATTTATTTATTAAGTCTACTCGGTTTTTGTGTTGTTGTTGTTGTTGTTTCTTGCTTTGTTTTGTTTTGTTAGGTTTACATTTTATTTTATTTGAGAATTTGAGAAATGTCATTGCTTCAAGAGTAGAGCAGTATAAACGGGGTGTCTTCCAAGGATGCCGATTTAGCCTTAGCCTTTGTCCCATGAGTTCGGTGGTCCCAGCCCTTTGGTGAAGGCCAGGGGACCTATGTTGTCATGGAGGCTTTGGCAAGCTCTTGCTAATTATGCTTTCAACTTTGGTTTATTCAGAACATCTTGAAGGTTTAAATTGGGAAGATCCTTTCTTGGGTGATAAGTATTGCTATTAAATTCTTCATAAGTCTCTGGAAATCTTGGAAACCTGCTCAATGCTGTTTGCCCAAACTCCCCTCTTGGTTGGGCCATATAGACTGCTTCCTTATTTCCTATCTTCAGCAGGTAGGTGGCACCAAGTCCTGATTTCGTAGCTTCCTCCCTAACTAGCTGTGTACCTTCTCCTCTTAGCCTTGGTATTCTTTTTTTTATATATATTCTTAATTGTTCAGATTGTTACAGATGTTCCCTTTTTTAAAAAAAACCCATAGCTCCCCTCCACCTGGTTACCCCCTCGCCCCGTGCGCTTATCCGCCCCCCCCCCACTGTCTTCATCCATAGATGTAAGATTTTTGTCCAGTCTCTTCCCATACCCCTCATGTCCCCTTCCCACTGAGAAATATCAGTCCATTCCCTTTCTATGCCCTTACTTATATTCTATTCACCAGTTTATTTTGTTCATCAGATATTTCTATTGATTTGTTATATTCACTTGTTGATAGATATGTATTTGTTGTCACTTTGTTGTTCATACTTTTTATATTTACCTTTTTCTTCTTCCTCCTTTTCTTAAAGAATGCCCTTCAGCATTTCAAATAATCCTGGTTTGGTAGTGATGTACTCCTTTAGCTTTTTCCTGTCTGTGAAGCTCTTTATCTGACCATCAATTTTACATGATAGCCTTGCTGGGTAGAGTAATCTTGGTTGTAGGTTCCTGCTATTCATCACTTTGAATATTTCTTGCCACTCCCTTCTGGTCTGCAAAGTTTCTGTTGAGAAATCAGCTGACAGTCGTATGGGTACTCCCTTGTAGGTAACTAACTGCTTTTCTCTTGCTGCTTTTAATATTCTCTCTTTGTCTTTTGCCCTTGGCATTTTAATTATGATGTGGTCCTCATCATAATTGGTGTGGTCCTCCTTGGGTTCCTTTTGTTTGGGGATTTCTGTGCTTCTTGGACTTGGAAGTCTATTTCTTTCACCAGGTGGGGGAAATTTTCTGTCATTATTTCTTCAAATAGGTTTTCAATATCTTGCTCTTTCTCTTCTGGCACCCCTATAATTCTGATGTTGGTACACTTGAAGTTGTCCCAGAGACTCCTTACACTATTTTCATACTTTTTGATCCTTTTTCTTTTTTTCTTTTTTCTTTTGGCTTTTCCAGCTGGGTGGGTTTTGCTTCTTCATATTTCATATTTTTGACTTGATTCTTGCGATCCTCTCGTCTGCTGTTGGATCTCTGTATATTATTCTTTATTTCAGTCAGTGTATGCTTAATTTCTAGTTGGTCCTTTATCATATCCTTGAGGGTCTCATTAGATTTATTGAGGGTTTCACTAAATTTATCAGCAGTCTCTAGAAAATTCTTGAAAAATCTAATAACCGTGGTTTTGAACTCTATATCCTGTTGTTTTCTTTCCTCCATTTCTGTCATTTGTGACCTGTTTCTTTGTCTCCGTATGTTGGCTGCTTCCCTTTCTGAGTTAGGTGATCACTGAGAAGAATTAACCTCTAAGCCACTTGGTTATGAGAGTCAGCTGTGTCTACAGTGGGAGAACTTCTGTGCTGGAGACACCCTTATGGGGCAAGAGTTGTTTCAGTGGGGCTTTTGTGCTCACTGCGTCTGCCCTGAGTGTGTTCCTTGTGGATCTGAGTTTTATTTAGGATGGTCCCACTCTGGCCACTGGGTGAGGCTGGCTCTTGTATCTTTAAGGAGGTGTTGATTTAGCCTTTGCCTTAGGCTTCTCAGCCTTTTATATGCAAAAGCCTCTGATGCAGCTTCGGTGGGGCGGGGCCTCAGGGAGTTTGCAGGGCAGGGCAGAGCAAATAGCTATGGCCGCTTCTCAGCCCTGCACTAACAGTCACTGGGACTCTGTGTCCTGTGGTAATTGCTGCAAGCAACACTGAGAGAAACCCGCTTTGGATTTCCTCCTGGTGCCAGTCAGTCTCCCTTCTCCAAGTGTGCGCCTGGAACTGGAGTTCAGAGCCACCAGGAGCTTGTGGCTCTGTTTTGGAAAAGAACCGCTTCCTCTGGCGCCAGCCCTCTCCCCGAGCCCCGTGCACGCGCCTCCGTACCTCTGTACTTTGCTTCCGCCGCTCCTCTGAGTCTGTTTCTTCCTAGTTGTAGGATTTTTACTCAGTCAGCCTTCCTGTGGGTGTGAGTGGTGTCCATGTTTTTTTTTCATGGTTATTCTGAAATAGTTATGCACGGCTGCATTTACGGTGTTTACCTTATGCCGCCATCTTGCTTCTGGGGGTTGTTTCTTTGTCCCCTCTTTTGGTTGTCTGTTTGGGTTTGTGACTATGTATTAGATAGATCCTCTACACCTCTCAGTCTCTAGTGCAGGACAGTGTTAAAGGCTGTTTCTGACTAATTGGATCAGGCAAAGACTCAAAGCTTCCAGAGACCACCTCTGTCTACAGACTAATAGGATTCTGACATGAATTACTCCCAGGCAATCATCCTCAGGTGTGGCAAGAGTTTTTTCAACAAGGTGGGACAGTTGCTTCTGCCTGGAGACTAATTGTTACTTTTAATCTCTTAATGGCCTCAGAGCAAGGTGTTTTTCCCCCAGGCAAGGCAAATGTCTATGTGGGAAAGATGTCCTCCACTGCATGAGGGAATGACTCAGAACAGGAAACTTAGAGTGTCTGCCTTCTGAGCTCTATCAACTAAGTCCTGGGTTCTGCTCTCATAGCTCCATTCCACTTCACCCTCCCTCTGCCAGAGCACAAGGTGGGTGACTCCACAGGGAATTCTTATGTGTTGGCCCTTCAAGAGGGTGCCTGAACTTTCAGCTACCACTCCCTGGCAGACAGCACCCCACTGCTTTTCACAACTAGATGTTGTGTGGGTATCCTCCTCAGATTTGGTGCTCTCTCTGCTGGGGAGCCCAACTTGAGGATTAGATCCCAGAGTTCTTAGTAGCTGAGCTATCTCTCTGGGACTTCAGTTCCTGTCTGTGGGTGCCCAGCCAGTCCTTTTGAGTCTCTGCCCCTCCTACCAGTGTCTATGTAGTCTCCATCTTCGGCTCTTGGGTATCAGGGTTCTCTCCTGTGAGTTTTCCATTGATTATTCCAGGGGCTTTTCTGTATTTCAGTTGTAATTCCAGCTTGTTCCTTGGAGCATGTCCATGCAGCATCCTCCTAGCCTACCGCCCCAATGACTTCTAATTTATATTCTAAATTTCACAATAATTTTGTATCTTTAAAAGTAGATGAGTTTTAAAACTAAAAGAGCTCCAAAGTCGAAGTTCAAACAATGAGCAACAAAATAAATAACATAGTATTCATTTATAACCCAAAATATGAAATAAGTATGAATGAGTCCTTACTGATATACTGAATGAATAAGTAGGGAAGAAGAGACAAATATCCTTTACAAAAGAATTTCATATGGTGTCAGTGGGTACTAGACTTATCAGGGTGATCACTTTGTAAGGTATATAACTGTCTAATAACTATATTGTACACCTGAAAATAATATAACATTGCATGTCAACCATAACCAAAAAATAATTTTTTTAAAAAGACTTCCAAATCATTTTAGCTATTACCTCTTCAAAAAGGTGGAGTTGAACTCCTTAATCCTTAAGTATGGGCTGTGCTTAGTGACTTGCTTCCAAAAAGTAGAGTTTGGAAGGAGGGGAAAAATAACTCCACAGTGGATATGGAGTTATTTTATGCAACAACTTGACTGGATCACAGGATGCCCAAATATCTGGTTAAATATAACTTCTGGGTGTGTCTGTGAGGATGTTTTCAGAAGGGATTAGCATTTGAATGGTGGACTGAGTAAAGCACATGATCTTCCCCAAAGCAGATGGGCAACATTCCATCTGTAGAGAGCCTGAATAGAACAAAAAAGTGAAGGAAGGTTGAATTCACTCTGCCTGACTGGTCAACTGGGCCATCACCTGCACTATCTACACTATTGGTTCTCTGGCTGTCAGGTCTTCAAACTACACCACTTCCCTTTATGAGTTCAAGCTTGCAGACTACAGATCATGAGACTCCTTAGCCTCCAAAATCATGTAAGTCAATATAAGATTTTATATCATTACAATATTAATATAATAAATAATAAAATAAAATAATACCTTATAATACATATGAGTAATAGGCTGTAAGTGTAAGGGGAGAGAAAGAGAGATCTTACTGGTTTTGTTTTTCTGGAGATCCCTGACTAACACAGTGGAGAAACCAGGCAAACACTTCAGCCAAGTGATCAAGGTCAACATCAACAGTGATTAGGCATGTTAATAACGTGTGCACTTGATAAGGGCACTTTACCTCTTGCCCTTCCTCCCAAGAACATACAACCTCTATCTAATCATAAGAAAAACATTAGGCACATCCAAATAGAGGGTCAGATCTCAAATTCAGCACACACTGACCAGTACTCCCCAAAACTGTCAAGGTCAGGGAAAACTGAGAAATTGTCACAGAGCAAAGGAGTTTGAGGAGACTTGACACCTAATGTAATATAGTGGCCTAGATAAGATCCTGGAACAAAAAAGAGCATTAGGGGAAAACTAACAGTTCAATAGTAATGTACCAATGCTAGTTCCTTATTTGTGACCATGTGCCATTGTAATGGTAGTTGTTGACAAGAGGGGAAACCAGGTATGGAATATATGGAATTCCCTGTACCGACTTTGTAACTCTTCTGTAAATCTAAGACTATACTAAGATGAAACATTTCCTAAAAATGTATGTGGCTCAAAGCTAAAATATTCATTTTATTAGACCAAGGAATAGAAAACTGGAAGAAAAAAGAGGCCCAAGCCTACAACACCTGGATCTTGTTACTTCAACGAGAAGTTAAGATGACACAAATGAAATAAAAATCAGATAATGACTTTACCAAAAGCTAATTACCTCAGATTGGGGATTTAAGATTTTGAAATTATCGGTGACTGTACATGGAGTAATTAATTATAAAACATTAACTAGACTATAATTTAATTTAAATTTTGAGTTTCAAATGTGCTACCTTTTCTCCTGGGTAATCTCAATTGAACAAATCCCTGAACTGGGAATTGCATTAGCAATGACAGGTCAGGAATTTGAATCACATGTTCTCCTCCAGTACATAACTAGATTCAAGAAAGAATGATTAGCCCTAACTGGTTTGGCTCAGTGGATAGAGCATCAGCCTGAGGACTGAAGGGTCCCAGGTTCAATTCCAGTCAAAGTCATGTACTTTGGTTGCGGGCATATCCCCAGTGGGGGGCGTGCAGGAGGCAGCTGCTTGATGTTTCTAACTCTCTATCCTTCTCGCTTCCTCTCTGTAAAAAATTAATAAAATACATTTTTTAAAAAAAGAATGAATGATCAATTAATACAGAGTCCTCTCTTTTGCCTCTGGCTACTGGATAAAATTTAACCCACCACCAGCAGAGCTAATCCTACGTTATGGGAGCAGAAAGGGGATTTAGAGTTTTAGTCGCAAGGTGCTGGTGAAGACGACCCTGGTGATGCTGATGAAAGCAGCCACATTTTCCCACAGTTGTTTCTCAGTGGAGATGGTACTTAGATGCTTGTTTGGCCATGGTAACAGGGTTGTTGGCTTTCAGTCACGCTGTCCACTGAGTGGCAGCTCAGTGGGAAACCCAGCTCAGCACAATGAAGGCCCTGCTCTTCAAGGCCAATTCAGTAATAGACATAGCTCTTTTCCCAGGCCTTCTGGGGGAGGGGGCGATGAGGCCCACGGTGCTGTGGAAGTGCCCCTTCGTCTGGTATCCCACTGTTTCATTTCCCATTGATGTCTTTTTCAAGAAGTAAGCATTTGTATAATAAAGTGGTAATATCATGGCTTTGACAGTGTATTGGATTTTATCTTCACTAAGAAAGGATGAGGACAAAGCTTCCTTTCATCACATTCTAGCACAGCAGCACACAAGAGGGAGGCAGCCCAGCAAAGGTTACATGTGCTGTGAGGGGGTTAGATTGTATTCCAAGTGCACTGGGAAGTCACTGAAAGGTGCAGGCATTTAAGAACAGGGTGTGTTGGGGAGGTTTATTGGCTCCGTCATCTCCCTCATAAACTTTCATGACATGGTAAAAAATTGGGGTCAAAAGAAACAATTTCCCCAAGTCTTGGTTTCCTGTAAAAGCAGTTACAATTCACCCTGCAAGCATCTATTTTCATGTGATCCCCCAATAAGAAGGAATCTGGTTTTAATTTGAAAGGGGTTGTGGACATTCTAGGCCACTATGCACTATTTTTTATGTTAATTCAATCAACAAATGTTTATTTGAAATTAGCACGGTCCTAGGCAGAGTGCTGGGCACCAGGAATAATGATGAACAAGACTTAGGCCCATCCTAAAACCCAATGCCTAGTGTTAGAGAGAGGCAAGAATGGGTACTGACTGGGAAAGATCAGTTCCAATTTCATCTGCCTTTTTATAAGTTTTATAAACTCAACCTGAGTAAACATCTACAGGATGATGCCAAAATTTTCTCTGATATGAGATCCTGTAGCTCAATCACCTTTAAAGTGTGTGGGATGTAAGAACAACTTTTTCTGTTGACATTAGGGAATTTACCAAAGTTAATAGCCATCCCCTCAGATGCTCGGGACACTTTCTATATGCTTTTTACTATCTTTAGAATTCCAAAATCTCTCTCTTTTTTTTTAAGACTTTTTATTGGTTTTTAGAGAGTTGGGGAAGGGAGAGAGGAGAGAAAGAGAAACATCTACATGAGAGCAGAACATCGATCAGCTGCCTTCTGCATGCCTCCACCAAGGGATTTAGCCTGCAACCTGGCATGTGCCCTGACTGGAAATTAAACCAGCAACCTTTTGGTACACAGGACCATGCCGAACCAGATGAGTCACACCCGCTTGGGCCAAAATCTCATATTCTCTCTCCCTCCTCTATTCTCTTAAGAAATAATCTAAAACTTATCCACATTGAGATTTAAAGTACTGATGAAGCCCAAAGTGTGTTTCAATAAGGACAAAGTTATTTTTTGTTTTTTGTTTTTCTGGATTTGGCCTAAGCACCACTAAATTCCACAACAAATGGTTAATATATGTGAATTAAAAGAATAAATAAATACACAAATTCTTTATGTGAAAAATGGAGCCCATGATCTTCCCACTCACACACCTGGTGAATTCGCACTCATCATATAAACTCAACCTCGCCACTATTTCTGCTGAAGCTTTATTTCTCAACTTGGTCCGTGATACCACCAATCCCTTCCAGCAATTCAAGAGACATCAGAAATCCCTCCCTCTTCTCCCCTTCATGGGAAATTGGCCATCAAGACATTTTGATTTGCCTCCTATTTGACATCCTAACAGTTAATGTTTTGTTTTAATCCTTTATCATCTTTATGTGAACAAGAGCTTCCTCATTGGTACCTGCAGTCCTGGCCTGGGTCTCCCTCCTCCCTTTTCCAAAGCAGAGCTTGACTAGGAACCTATGAGCAGGCAGTTAATTTGGGAGCCACTCAAGGCAGCAGGAATAAGGGAGCTGGAACAGTGACAGGAGGAGCAAAAATCAATATAAGGATGAGTTACTCAGATCACTTCTGTGGGTAGCTGGGGCTCAATCCCACTCCCCAGGAACATGCAGATTGCCAATGTTCACTGAGGAGGGACCAGAAGGTCATCTACTCACTGCCTCCCCTCCATCACCGTGCACTTCCAAGGCCAGTGAAGGAGTGTGGGGCAAGGCACCAGAGTCATCTGATACCTGCCCAATAAAATCTACCTTCCTTCCAAAATGTCTTTCTAAAATACAAATATGAACCCCCTGCTTAAAACCCTCCATTTCACTGAGGCTTATAACACAGCACCCACACCCATTAGGAAAGAGTATAGAGCCTGCATGATCTGGCCACTGCCTTCCCAACCTCATCTCCTACCACCTTTCCTCATCAGTGCCCTGGCTCCCGCCATATCAGACTACATAATCTTCTCATTCCTTTGTGTCCATTCATCCTTCCTTTTTGAATGTTCTTCTCCACCTGGTAAATTCCTGCTCATCATCTAAACCTCAGCCCCACCACTATTTCTCCTGTAGAAACTTCCTGACCCACAGGAAACACCTAAGCTCCCCTCCTTTGTTCCTATAACAAAAAAGTACAAGGCAATGTTACAGGCAGAATAATGTACACAACTCTGTGATTTCACCTATCAGTTTTCTGGTATTACATGCCCGTCACTCCCCCTACTATATTATGAGATCCGTGAAGGCAGGAACTACTGTTAATATTTTTTCAGTGCCTTAAACAATGTCTGGCTTAGATCATTGACTAAATATTTCGTGCGTAACAACATGAATTGGTCACTTATAATAAACCAGCTACTTACTTAACGCACATGTCACTTAGTGCCTGGAGGGATCAAACACTTGTCCTCATGAAGTTCCCCTGAAATCTTTTCCATCACATGGTCAGGGACAACAAACTGAACAGAATCAGCTGAAGGTCGCATCCCTCTACCACTTACTCTTTTCTACCCCAGAGAAGCGCTTTCTCTCTTTTCTTTTTATATTTTACCCTTTAAAATGTAGCTCTGTGAGAGCAACTGCTATACATTTTATTAGTTGAGGAACCAGAAAATGGGTACTACATCAGGGGCTTTAGAAAAAGATAAATGGAGGTAGTACAGCACAGAATAAAAAACATTCCATGGGAACCCTCCAGGAAAACAGCACCAAATACAAGAGTTTCACAAAAAGGACAGCACTTTGTAGCAGCTGCATAGGAAGGAGGAGCATTAAATATTTATTAGTATTGCCCATTTTCAGAAACCATTTGGCCAAAAGCCGCTGGCCTGACTCGTGGCCCAGCCCCTGCTGCTCGGAGGCTGCCTTCAGAGCACTCGGGCCTTCTAAGTGGAATCTCCATCAAACTACAAGGGCTCCGAGCAGCGTTACATACATCCGCAAAGAGTCCTGTGTGTTTATTATCTAGTGTCAATATTCAAACTTGAAAATCCCAACTCATTATTAAGCTGTACAAGACACTGAAATATTTAGACTTAATGCTTTGTGCAAATTATGAGAAAGGGAAGAGAGAGAGAGGAAGAGAGAGAAACACAACCCTAGCAAACTTGAAAAATGACAGGCTATTTGAAAATTAAAATTATCATTCTTAGTAGCAATATGTTAATATGGTTTCTTTTAATTTAATCTGAAATTGGGGGGAGGGAGGAGGACCAAAAAAAATACAACTGAAAGCTAAAAAGCCTGGACTTGTATATCTCCATCCATCCAATCAGTAAAGCTCTCTACTATGCAGCTGCTGAGTACTGCAAGGCACCGCAAGTGTGGATAGAAGGAGGAAGACATTCTTTGCCATTGGAAGATGTATGTCCAGGACCAAAATCCCCTAGAAGACATTTTTCTTTTTCTATTTCCATGCCATTGGATATGTGCATTCAGAGGTTTTAAATCAATGATGTTTAATAAATGTACTTCAGTTCTTTTAATAGAAAAGTTGTATAGGTAACTTAAGAAACTTTTTTTTTCCTAAAAATAAGTAATCTGCATTCATGGTCTCTTCTTACTCATTGTCCATTTACCAGTAACTATAAAGCCACTGAAATCTGATGTCTACCTCTATTAGCTAATTTTGAAACTGCTTTTGCCAAATGACATAGACAATATGCTCCTAATAATTTTCTGCATATCCATAGCTTAATCCTCCACTAGAAATGGGTGGCTTCCAGACTTCCCTCTGTAATTGCGGTATCTTCTCTTAATACCAGACCCACATTTGGTTTTTATAAAATGCCACCACATTGATGTCCCATAGATATCACCAATGTAATATACCTAAATCCAAGAGCATCTTTCCCTCACATTTCTGATTCTGCTCTGCCAGGGGAATGGTAGTTCCATCCAACCCATTTATCCTTGTGAAAAACCTGGAAGTCATCATTGATTTGTATCTATGCACACACAGGCCTTCAACCATGTATTGATCGACAAGCCCTGTCTATTCGCTCCTACCACCTCCATCATAAGTCTTACTTCAGCCTTCGTAACTTTTCTCTTGGGTTATCTCAGCAGTCTCTTTTTTATCCTTTCCAGTCTATAGCAATTCTTCTTAAACACAATCTGACCTATGTCACTAAAAATCAGAACTTCAAACTGCCTTTTCATCTTCTTCAATATAACATCCAAAGTCAACTCTCACTCCTCTCTAGTCACACTTTTCATTATGACCGTATTCTAAACTACTTACAGTTCCATATTTCAGGGACTTTGTTCTAGGTGGATTGTTGGGAAGCATGAGAATTGGTTGGAAAGTTTCTGAGGAGGACATTCTGAAAGTGTGTGGAAGGCCGCCTGACCTGTTTATCAGAATTCCAACTTAGGGGAGACTTAGGGGAGCATCGAAGGAGGCACCCTTAATTATTCCTTGACCTTTCCACACAAGCGTGTGCATATACAGACCCCTGGTGTTTACTGGAATCCCTATGCTTCATCCCTGGATGCCCCTGCCTAGAGGACAATGTAAACACATGTGTTCTCCCAAGATTACTCACCCTACTGATGGCATCAAAAGATAAAAATTCCAATAAAGGCCTAAGGAGGCCGGCATTAGAGGCTCCCTGGCCACTAGAACCAGAGGCCCCTTAGCCCTCTCTTTCACAGTCAAACTGTGTCTGAGTAATCTGTTCATCCGTCGTTCAGGGGCTGCTGGTCAGCCCCAGCAGTGGGTAACTTTCCTCTTTTCTTTACCTAAAGCCTACACATTCATTCCAACCCTACTCATGTGTGCACACAGTTCAAGAGCTGGATTAAGATTTAGCTATGTTACAATAATAATAATGTGCGGCAGCAGAAAAAAAAACTAACATTTACTGAGGGCTAACCAATCACAGTGGTTCTCAAATTTAAATGTGTAGAAAAATCACCTGAGAATACGTGAAAATGATGATCTACAGGGCCCAGCCAGTATTTAGATTCACCAGAATTGGGACTGGGCTCAAAACACTACATTTTGAACAAAATATTCTAAGTAATTCTGACACATTTGATCCAGGAATCATATTTTGAAAAAACACTGAACTACTGGTTCCCCTCCAATCCACTCAATATGTTGCCACCAAATAAATATTTATATATAAAATAGCTTTCATAACTTTAAAACATCAAATTCTTGGTACCAAACATGACTATGTGCTTCACACATACCCATGAACTTTCTTAAACCCAGTGAGGTTTGTATTACCTATAGGTAAAGAAACAGATTATTATAGACATTAATTTGATCAAATTCCCAAAAAGGATGATAGGATTTAAACTTGGACCTTTGTTCCAGGACATCATGTCTTGGATCATTTACTGTTATATAAAAACAATAAGCAAAATTTTCAACGCTGTCCCCATGGCTGTCAACTGAATCAAATCCTTGGCCAGGATTTGAAGGCCCTTAGGAGTCTGCCTTATGTGACTATTAATTTTATGTGTCAACCTGACTGGGCTAAGAGATACCCAGATCGCTGGTAACACATTATTTCTGAGTGTGTCTGTAAGGGTGTTTCCAGAGTGATTAGCATTTGAATTGGTGAAGTGGGTAAAGCAGAAGGCCCTCCCCAAGCTGGACGGGCATCACCCAGTCCACTGAAGATCCACAGAGAGCAAAAAGATGGAGTGTGAATTCATTCTCTGCTTGAGCTACTTCTCCTGCCCTTGGACTTCAGCTTACGCTTTCCGACTCAAACTGGGACTTATAACAGCAGCCATCCTCTACCCCTTTGTTAGGCCTTCGCCTGGGACAGAAATACACCACTGGCTTTCTCAGTTCTTCAGCTCACAGGTGGCAGATTGTGGAACTTCTCAGCATTCCTAACTGCGAGAATAAATTCTTATAATAAATCTCTTCTTATCTATATTCTGTATGTTTTCTATTGGTTCTGTCTTTCTGGAAAATTCTAACTAATATAGATTTTGGTACCAGAGTGGCTCTAGAACAGAATTTTAAGGATATCATTTCTGAATTTATTCTTGTGTTTTTGGAATTAGCTCTGTAATCTGATTAAAGAAGCTGAGGTTAGCCCAGCCAGTGTGGCTCAGTATCAACTTATGAACCAGGAGGTCACAGTTCAATTCCCAGTCGGATACATCCCCGGGTTGCGGCTCAATCTTGAGTAGGGGGTATGCAGGAGGTGGCTAATCAGTGATTCTCTCTCATCATTGATGTTTCTATCTTTCTCCCCCTTCCTCTCTGAAATCAAGAAAAAAAATATTTTTTTAAAAAGATGCTGAGTCTATATCCAGAAGCATAAAGAACACTGATAGCCCATGGTGTAAACTGTTTACAGAAATTTTTCAAAACATCAGCGTTTTGTACTCCTAATTAGCTATTCATAAGAAGCAAGGAACTAAACAACTCTGTGTATACTTTCAAACATTTTTAGAAAACTAAGGAATATAATGAAACTGGTGGGTTGCTCCTAATCCTATATAATAAGGGAAGAATATGCTAATTAGCCATTACACCCTGAGGCATAACAACAGAGCACATCTTGACCAGATCACTGGACATCAGGAGGGTGGGCCAGCCAGAGCCAGCCAGGTACAAGTGGGCTGTGGAGAGCTACAGGAGGGGGCAGGGCAGCAAGCTATGAGGAGGGAAGGAGGAGGGGAGGGGGGAAGCTGCAGGTGGAGAGCTACAGGAGGGCGGCAGCAACATGCTGGCACACGGAGCGTCAATAATAAAAGGAAAAGATCAACTACTTAATTCCCAATATCTCCCCCATCAATATTTCCTTTCCTCTTAGATTTTAAATCTCTTCTCCAATGCCTTCCCTAACTACTAGAGATACTCTGAACTTCCTTAAGTAAAATCTTAAGATCTAGAACTATAAAGGGCCTTAGTAAGCATTGCCCTCTATAGCACAGATGAGGAACTCAAGAACCTGTGAGAAGGTTCTGGCCTGTGGCTATAGTGGCAAAATTAGGACTGGGTCCTGGTTCTCTGGCCCTTAGGTCAGTGCTCCTCCCACATAAAGGTCACCTTCCTTCATTTATTGCGAAAAGGAAAACAGCACCTTCCTCTCAGAAGGAGCTTTGTGGAATGATGGGAATATTCAAGACTGAATGAGATGATAGGTGCACAACTCTCTAAATGTACTAAAAACCATTGAATCATAGACTTAAACTGGTAAATTTTAGATTATGTAAATTACACCTCAATAAAGCTGTTAAGAAATGAAATATTGCCTTTTGAGAATGGAATTTAATCAGAAGCACACAATAGACAGCAATAAATTAAAGTTATTGCCTATGATCCTTTTCTCCTCAAGTTGAGGTCCCTATCCTTCCTTTGGAATCAGCTTTCTTACATGCTGTCACTAGCAGATAAGCTTCCTTGGGGCAGAGACTTTTTGTATCCTGTCCTCTTCTATATTACCAGCTCCTAGAGTAACACCTGGCACAGGCAGATTTGTCAAATGTTTGCCAAAGGAGTGAATGGGTGGATGAATGAAAAGACATGCCTCTATTTTCTTCCGATTCACTCACTCTACCACATAGAAATTGGCTTCTATCCCCAGGCAGGGGCTGATAACTTGCCCCAAGTCCACAGATGCTTAAGGGCTTAGGGGCAGAGTTAGGATAAGCCAGGCTCCAAAGTTTGTGCTCTTAACTGCTTCTCAAACTGCCTCCCATAAACACTGAATAAATGTTAGCTGGTGTTTTTGCCAAATCTGCAGATAGTTAGATTACCTAGTTCCCAAGAGATAGCCAAATTGGTTTGTATCATTTTTTCATTAGAGAGAGGGATGCATACATTTTTTCCTAAGGAACAACAAGAAGGGTTTTGAAATAGCAGAAAGAGTGTGGATTTGGGGATTAGAAAAGTGAAGTGTGACTCCACATTGTTGGCTGTGTGATAATGGGCAGGTTACCTAACTGCTCTGAGCTGGTTCCTTTACAAAATCAGAAATAGGCTACCATCCTTGAAGAACTAGCAAAAGACTTTAATGAAACAAAGTCTGTGATGTTGTAGTCCCCCACCTGGCTTACACTATGTATTCAATAAATGCCAAATGGCTGAAAAGAAAGAACCAAAGGAGAAAAGGCATTAAAAGAAAGGATAGCATAAGTGAGACAATGATAGAAAGAATGGGTAGAAAGAAGTGCTTAATACCACTTATGTAAATTTAAAACACACAAACTTTTAAGGACAAGCATCTACAAAGGCACATATTAAATATATTAAAGGGAGTTTTTCAGGAGGGAGTGGAACACAAGTGAGATGAAAGGGAAATATAGAACAAGTCAGGGACCTGAGTGAGCCGCTGTTGATGTTACACACTGGAAATCCAAGACACTCACCTTCCTACAGACGTCACTGTCATACACACACACCTCCATCATACTCACACGCAGGCAGGAAGAGAAAGAAGAAAGGCCAACTTCTCTGCCTATGCAACTTTTGTTCGTCAACTCCCTGCTGTTTTGCTGTCCATCTACCAGCTGTTCCAAAAGTCTACCTCCTGCTGGATGCAGTGAACCTAAAATCCTCAACAAATTCCCTGAGGCGCTTACCTGCCATAAACACTCAGCCACCAGCCCTCCTTCCCTGCCCTAAGTGCCAAGATGCTTGCTGAGGACTTGTTTCTGGACGATGTTTGCTGTTTCTAAGGAATACATTGTTAGATAAGCAAAGGCTTCAGGACTGACTTACATCTTTCTCTAGGAAACAACTTGTATATAAGCACACAGTTGGCTCCATTAAGAACAGAGGCCAGAAAATCTGACAACTTCATCTGTCAAGCTTTCAAAAATTAAATTGAGCAACAGGTCTGAATAAGCAAGATCCAATGGCTGCCCAATATAATAAGTACATATGGTCATCGAGCACATAAAAGGTGGCTAGTCCAAATTGATAAATGCTATAAGTGTAAAATGTACAAGATTTTGAAGATTTAACATGAAATTTTTATTAATTAGTCCATTAATAGTTTGTATCAATTACTTGTTTAAAATGATAATATTTTGAATTATTGGGTTAAATAAAATATATCATTAAAATTAATTTTACCTATTTCATTTTAATTTTTCAATGTGATTTTGTCACTACTTTACCACAGGCACACCCTCTGATTGTAACATCTGATTACCTGGTAATTTAAATAAGAGCTTCCATTTGTCTAAAATTTCACAAATATGTGTGCTGTTCAATATATTTCCAACTTCATTTATTTTACAATATTCTGTGTTTGCTTTCAGATGGCTATAATGAGTCTAGAGTTTCTTTTATACTTTATATGAGCTTTTTAGCCATGTTTATTTAACTTTCCATATATTTGGTAATCACAACAAAAGAAAAATTTAAGATGAGTTGAAGGATGATGGTCAGTTAATAAGCTAATAAATGTTTTTTCTCCTCTCCTTGCTGAAGTGACAGTGTTGGGTGGTGGTCATTCTTCCTCTGGTTCATTGACCTATATCATGCCAACAATAAAAAATAGCTGAGCCAAAATCAAAGGTACCATGGGCGGGGTGGGGGGAGGGGGGGAGGGAGGGGGCGAGGGGAACTACAAAGCAATATGCTTTGTGGACATTGATGAAAAAATTCTCAACAAAATACTAGAAAATTGAGTTCTATAGCACTTTTAAAAGATTATGGTCAAGTGGGATTTATTTCCAAAATTCAAAAATGATTAAACATACAAAAATCAATCAATGTAATATACTACATTAACATAAAGAAGGAAAAACCTACATGAGCACCTCAATTTATACAGAAAAACTGTGACAAAATTCAACACCAAAAAGATGAAAAACTCATATACTGAGAACTACAAAATGGTGCTCAAAGAATTTAAAAAGACACATATAAATGAAGAAATCCCTTTATTCACAGATCAAAAGGTAATATCATTAAGATGTCAACACTATCCAAAGCTATCTATAGATTTAATGCATTGCCTATCAAATTTCTACAGATGTGTGTGTTTTTTCTGAAGAAATAGAAAAGGAGAGAAATCAAGATGGCGACATAGGTAAACACCTGAAATTACTGCTTCGCAAAACCAGTTAAAAATACAATGAAAAGAAAAAACAGACACCACAGAAAGAGAAAAGCACACTGAGACTCAGAGGAAGTGCAAAAGTAAAGTGCAGAGGTACTGGAGGTGCACTGGGAAAGGGCTCGCGGGAAGGGCTGGCAACTGAGGATGCGATTGTCTTTTTCAATCCAGAGGGAGGCACAAACTCCTGACGGCTCTGAACTCTAGTTCTGGGTGAGTTTCTGGGGACCCAGACTCATACGGGAGAAACTGGACTATTTGGCAGTGGGAGGGGTTCCAGAGCGGCTTTCAGCCGTGCTTGGAGCGATTACTGCGGGACACTGAGACAGGGCTGAGGGTCAGCCGAAACTGTTTGCTCCAACCTATTGATTCCCTGAGACCCCGCCCCACCCAAACTGCTTGCAGAGGTTTTTGCATATGAAAGGCCTGGACCTTTGCAATCTACAATTATCTAACAAACTGCAGCTGGGTCAGACAGATCCAGAACATCCAAAAGAAGGCCCAAGGCCCCACAGCAGCCTGCATTGCTTCACAGCTGGGCTTCATATGGGCACCTCCAAACCCAAAACAAAGAAGAGGAATCTGCAGATCTCTCCATAGCTCCTGCTGGGTAGCTTCAGGCATAGGCTAAATTAGCACCTCCTTAGAGATCCAAGAGCCAGTGTACCCAATGGTCAGAGTGGGACCATCCAGATTACAACTCAGATCCATAAGGGACACACTCAGGGGCAGACTCAGTGAGCACTAAATCCCCACTGAAGGAAGTCTTGCCCCATAAGATTGTCTCCAGCACAGAAGTTCTCCCACAGTAGACACGGCTGATTCTCACAGCCAAGTGGCCTGGAGGTCAATTCCTTCCACAGATACCTACAACAATCAAGGCTTAACTACAACAAGACTGTGTACAAAGCCTCCTAAGGGGTGCACCAAGAGTGTCCACCTCAGGTAATTAGGGAGGCTGAACCACTGGGCCCTATTGGACACCTAGCACAGAAAGCAGCACTATCAACACAGGGAAGCAGCCAAAATGCAGAGACAAAGAAACAGGTCACAAATGACAGAAATGGAGTAAAGGAAACTACTAGATATAGAGTTCAAAACCACGGTTATTAGGTTTTTCAAGAAATTTCTAAAAACCACTGATAAATTTAGTGAGACCCTCAATAAATCTAGTGAGACCCTCAAGAATATGAAAAAGGACGAGCCAGAAATTAAGCATACACTGACTGAAATAAAGAATATTATACAGAGATCCAACAACAAACTAAAGGATAGCAAGAATCAAGTCAAAGGTTTTAAATATAAAGAAGCAAAAAACACCCAACCCGAAAAGCAAAAAGAAAAAATAATCCAAAAATATGAAGATAGTGTAAGGAGCCTCTGGGACAACTTTAAGTATACCAACATCCGAATTATAGGGGTGCCAGAAGAAGAGAGAGAGCAAGATATTGAAAGCCTAGTTGAAGAAATAATGACAGAAAACTTCCCTCACCTGGTGAAAGAAATGGACTTACAAGTCCAGGAAGCACAGCGAACCCCAAACAAAAACAAAAAAAAATCCAAGGAAGTCCACACCAAGACACATCATAATTAAAATGCTAAGGACAAAAGACAAGGAGAGAATCTTAAAAGCAGCAAGAGAAAAACAGTTATTTACCTACAAGGGGGCACCCATACGACTGTCAGCTGATTTCTCAACAGAAACCTTGCAGGCCAGAAGGGAGTGGCAAAAAATATTCAAAGTGATGAATAGCAAGAACCTACAACCATGATTACTCTACCCAGAAAAGCTATCATGCAAAATTGATGGTCAGATAAAGAGCTTCACAGACAAGAGAAAGCTAAAGGAGTTCATCACCACCAAAACAGGATTATATGAAATGTTGAAGGGCATTCTTTAAGAAGAGGAAGAAGTAGAAAACGGTAAAGATAAAAATTATGAACAACAATAAGGGCATGAGTTGTGGGGGAGGGTTGGGGGCTATTGGGAGATGAGGACACATTTGTAATACCTTGACCAATAAAGAAAAAAATTATGAACAACAAAGCGACAACAAGTACATACCTATCAACAAGTGAATCTAACAATTAAGTCAATAAGAAAAAAATCTGATGAAAAGAATAAACTGGTGAATATAATAGAAGTAGGGGCATAGGAAGGAAATGGACTGACAATTCTCGGTGGGAAGGGGGTGCAAGGGGTGTGGGAAGAGACTGGACAAAAATCTTACATCTATAGATGAAGACAGTGGTGGGGGTAAGGGCATGGGGTGGAGTGGGAACCAGGTGGAGGCGAACTAAGAGGGTTTTAAAAAAAGCAAAATATGTAATAATCTGAACAATAAATATTTATTATTTAAAAAATGAGTAGGCCTTCCTTCCCCTGGCTGCTGGCACCAGTTTCCCTCTGGCACCTGGTACCAGGGCTTCCCTCCAGCCATTGGCAGGCACCCAGGACCCAGGCTTCCCTCACAGCCCTGGCTTCATCCAGAAGTTTGTCCAGAAATATGTCTGGAAGGTCGTTCAGCTGTCCAGTCTAATTAGCATAATATGCTTTTATTATTATCATCATCATCACTAGGGGCCCAGTGCACAAAATTCGTGCACTGGTGGAGTGGGTTCCTCAGCCCAGCCTGCCCCCTCTCACATATTGGGAGACCTCAGGG
The DNA here is from genome assembly GCA_004026665.1 of Murina feae. Taxonomy (NCBI): domain Eukaryota; kingdom Metazoa; phylum Chordata; class Mammalia; order Chiroptera; family Vespertilionidae; genus Murina; species Murina feae. Next base: position 2,504 of record PVJC01009072.1, on the reverse strand, counting down.
AATGTCCTACTGACAACTTAGGCCTGTTCCCTGATCCCCTTGGGAAGCAGGCCTAAGCCGCAGTCTGACCTACCTTTGTGGGAGGCAACCAGGCTATTCAGGAGAAGCCACCAGCCTCATCACCCCCCTACTGCAGCCACTGACAGTCACCACAGCCACCAAGGTATTTTCATCGACATGGACTCCAGTCTCTTCACTATGAAGAAATGACAACTTTCTTTAGGCATTTTCAAGATGTGTCTTTCATAGGATGTGACATTTCTTTCGTTCTTTTTTGTATTATCCTCACCTGAGGATATGTTTCCATTGATTTTTAGAGACTGTGGAAGAGAAGCGAAAAACAGAGAGAAACAACAAAGTGAGAGAAACACTTTGATTGGTTGTCTCCTGCATATGCCCTGGCCTTGGCCCCAGCCAGGGAGGAGCCTGCAACCTAGGTACATGCCCTTGGTCAGAATTGAACCCAGACCCTGCAGTCAGCAGGCTGAGGCATTATGCATTGAGCCAAACTGGCTAGGACAGGATATGACCTTTCTTAGCCCTCCAGCAGTAGACCTTCATTTTTTTTCTCCAGGAGTGTGGTGGAAAAACCCTGGACCGCCTTTAGGGATTCTCATTGCCCAAGTTACTAAGAATATAACCAGTGGCATACAGGGAGCTTAGCCAATGAGCGGTCAGAAAAAGTGTTTCCTCTGTAGTTCACTCTGATCATCAGCTCCACCCCTGCCCCTCCAATCCCAGCTCCAACCCTGTTCAGGCCTGTAAGCTCTGGCCAAGGCTGCAGGCCTGGGCAGGGGACCCCCAGACCCCTATTTTGCCAGCTTCACTGGTGCCCAGAAGATGCCTGTGATTGCAGGCTCTGCCCCTGCCCCTCCTATCGCTGGCTCTGTGGAGCCCAGGCCCCTGCGATCTCTGGCATTGCCCCTGCCCAGCCCTGAGGCCTCTGGCCCAGGCCTTATGCCTGGGTAGGGCACCCTCATACCCCTCTGATCACCAGCTCTGCCCTTGCCCCCTCCGATCACTGGCTCTGCCCTTGCCCATGCCTGAGGCCTCTGGTGAAGGTCTCTGTTCTGGGCAAGGGACCCCCAGTCCCCCCATCACCTGTTCTGCCCCTTGGGCCCCCTGACTCTCCAGCCACCTGCCTGGCTAACAGGCCTGACCACTTCTTTGGCGGTGCTGAGCTGGACTGGGTGCCTTCATATTATGGCTATGGAGGCAGCCATCTTGTGGCTATGGGTGTCACCATCTTGTGGCCATGGGGACGGCCATCTTTGTGACAGTGATGCCTAATTTGCATATTACTTCTATTAGATAGAATGTGGTATGGGCGCCTCCATCTTGTAGCTATTGGGGTGGCCATCTTGTGGCTATGGGTGTCACCACCTTATGGCCATGGGGGCGGCCATCTGTGTGACAGAGTGATGCCTAATTTGCATATTACTCTTTTATTAAATAGAACGTGGTATGGGCGCCTCCATCTTGTGGCTATTGGGGTGGCCATCTTTGTCATGGAGTGACACCTAATTTGCATATTACTATTTTATTAGATAGATTATTATTGATCCTATTTCCTTCGTTGTTATTGGTTTATTCAGGTTTTCTGATTCTTCCTGTTTCAGTTTTGGGAGAATGCATTTTTCTAGGAATTTGTCAATTTTGCCCACATTGTCCAGCTTGTTGGCATATAGTTACTCATAGTATCTTCTTACAATCCTTTGTATTTCTGTGGTGTCAGTTGCTACTTCTTTGCTTTAGCTTCTGATTTTATTTGAGTTCTCTCTCAGATTCCTGATGAGTCTGGCTAATGGTTCATCAATCTTATTTATCTTCTCAAAGAAACCAGTGCTTAGTTTCATTGATTTTTTTTTTTTTTGTAGTCTCATTGTCATGTACTTCTGCTCTAATATTTATACTTTCCTTCCTTCTACTTACTCTGGGATTTTCTTGGTGTTCTCTTTCTCCTTCTTTATGTTGTAGGGTTAAATAGCTTATTAATTTTTCTTGGTTTTTGAGGTAGGCCTGTAGTGCTATGAACTTCCCTCCCAGGACTGCCTTTGCTGTATCCCAGAGATTTTTTGGTTCTTATGTGTTCATTTTCATTTGTTTCCAGGAAGTTCTGTATTTCTTTCTTTTCTTTTTTTTTTAATCTTTATTGTTCAGATTATTACAGTTGTTCCTCTTTTTTCCCCCATAGCTTCCCTCCCATTTCCCACCCCAACCTCTGTCCTTGCCCCCCCACAGTCCTCATCCATAGGTGTACAATTATTGTCCAGTCTCTTCACGCATCCCCAACACCCTTAACCCCCGAAAATTGTCAGTCCACTCCCTTTCTATGCCTCTGATTCTATTCTATTCACCAGTTCATTCTGTTCATCAGATTTTTTATTCACTTGATTCTTAGATTCACTCGTTGATATATATTTGTTGTTCATAATTTTTACTTTCCTTTTTCTTCTTCCTCATTCTCAAAGGATACCTTTCAGCATTTCATATAATACTGGTTG
>PVJC01009071.1:33975-46954 GCA_004026665.1 Murina feae | reverse complement strand
CGCGCGCCTCCGTACCTCTGTACTTTGCTTCCGCTGCTGCTCTGAGTCTCAGACTCTTCTCTAGTTGTAGGATTTTCACTCAGCCAGCCGTCCTGTGGGTGCAAGTGGTGTCCGTGTGTTCTTTTCGAGGTTTTTCTGAAATAGTTGTTCACAGCTGCATTTACGGTGTCTACCCTATGCCGCCATCTTGTTTCTCCTCCATATTTTTATTTTAAACTATTATGTGAATAATATACTTTTGAAGTCTTTAGAAAGTGTTTCCTAATATTTAATCTAAATCCCTTCTGCTGATAGACAAGCATTTTCAATGGCAAATTTCTTTTTCTTTTATTTTAGAAAATGGACATAGTATACACATCCCTATAAATATGACCCTTACATCTCTGTATGAGCATTTGAATTAGAGTAATAATCAGTGATACTCTGGTAAATTTTACAAAACAAGTGTATTTGAATGGATTTAGTCATAGGCCACACTCTTCAACCCAACTATACACCCCATTACCCTTATCATTACACTGAGCCTGATTCCTACATGGTGCTGTGTTTGGGCCCTGTAGAATTTTGAGTCTGCCAGCTCTGCTTAAGTTTTCAAAGTCATTTTTTGTACATTGTTTCATTTACTCTTCACTACTACCTCACAGGGGGATTATATTAGCTGCTATCATTCTTCCTTTTTAGAGCAGGAAATGTGGGCTTGCTGAAAATTACCCACACAATTAGCAGATGGTAGATCTAGAGTCAATATATCTAATCTAATAAAAGAGTAATATGCAAATTAACCATCACTCCAAGACATCTAAACCACACCCATCAGCCAAGCCACACCCACCAGCCAATAAGAGCAGCTGTATGCAAATTAACCCATCCAAGATGGCAGCTGGCAGCCACGGAGCTAGAGCAAACAGGAGGCTTCCATTGCACCAGTGATGGAGTTCAAACTGCCTGCCTAGGCCAGCAGGGCCTCTGCTCAAGGCAACAATGTTTCAATTATAGAAACCATGGAGCTAAAGCAAACAGGAGGCTTCATTGCCTGCCTAGGCCTCCACTCAAGGCAACAAAGTTTCAATTATAGAAGATAAATAAACCCCAGAAACCTGATTTCAGTCAGCCTCACTGGTACATTGGGTCAATGGGAGCTATGAGCAGCCTGCAAACAGCCCTCAGCCCCTCACCAGGCTGGCCACACCCCTATGGGGTGAGGGTTCCCACTGGGGGGCTTGGCCAGCCTGCAAACAGCCATCAGCTCCTCACCCAGGTTGGCCAGGCATGCCAGCAGGTGGACATACCCCAAGGGGTCCCAGACTGTGAGAGGGCACAGGCCTGGCTGAAGGACCCCCCCCCTCCCAGAGTGCACAAATTTTTGTGTGCCGGGCCCTAATATATACATATATATATTTTACCATAAAACACTGCTTTCCTAAACCAATACAGTGTAAATGTATTCTAATCACCTTATTCTTGGTTGCTTTAAGTTTTCAGACACAGTTGTTAGAATATTAAAAGGCATAATAAATGATTGAGCAATTGTGAGAGAAAAAAAGCATTATATGATTGTTCGCATAACGTTTTCAATGAAGTGGATTCATATGCTGTGAATAATTTGTGGTGATGTCCTAGGCAAACACATTATGAGAACTATAAAAGTGATGTATTGATATCGTAATTACTCAGGCATGTGTTCTTTGTGGACACATTCCCAATTCTAGCCAGCTACCTTCGCTTATCTTTAATTGCCAAGTTCAGTTGCCTACATTTACAGTAAGGGAGATAAAGAAGAAATGATCAGGGCAGAGATCAAGGAAGACACTGAAAATTCTTCTGAAATTTTGATGCTGAGTTACCACTGAAAGGCCACCTCAAAAAAAATAAAATAAACCCTCAGCTTTTTGAGCTCAGAATCATAGTAAATGACTATTCTTTATCATCGTCAAATAAAGACAAAACTGCTCCGTTCCTTGAGTTAACTTAATTCTTTGAAACTAAAGATTATTCAAGAGTCTGCTAAATTCTTCACATAGAATGTTAGTGCTTTGAAATACGTAGCCTCTGTGAAATAGTAAGGAATTTCACTTGAAAAATTGGAATCTGGCCCTAGCCGGTTTGACTCAGTGGATAGAGCATCGGCCTGCGGACAAAAGCGTCTGGGGTTCAACTCCAGTCAAGAAATCTTGGTTCCAGGCTCCTCCCTGGCCCAGGCCCTGGTCGGGGCTCATGAAGGAGACAACCAATCAATTTATTTCTCTCACATCCATGTTTCTTTCTCTTTTCCTCTCTCTTCCACTCTTCCTAAAAATCAATGGAAAAATATCTTTGGGTAAGGATTAACAACAAAAAAAATGGGGTCTAGAGCATTGGCATATCAAGACCAGGTGAGAGGAAGGCTTTGAACAGTGGGCTTGGTGGGGAGGGGTCACTGGCCACAGCCATTGCTTAGAAATGTTAGCCCGTGGTCAAAATGAAAGCAGACTGACATTTAATTAGTATTAAGTTGTGTGTTTTTAAGTTCTCCACAGATATTACAACCCCTTATTGCCTGCACCCAAGGTGAACCACTTCTACCCACCTACCCACACACACTCCACTGCAAAAGAGGGAACGCACCTTAATTAAATTCTAGACACTGTGAGCAGCACCTTGTGTTCTCAATAATAATGATGACAAAAGTCAATGAAATACAGATCTTATGGAACTTACATTAATAAAAGTTTAATTTTATTTTGTTTCCATCTTTATTGAAATACTAGAGGCCTGGTGCACAAAAATTTGTGCTCTCGGGGGGGTCCCTTAGCCTGGCCTGTGCCCTCTCTCAGACTGGGACTCCTCGGGGGATGTCCACCTGCTGACATGCCTGGCCAGCCTGGGTGAGGGGCAGGGGTCGTTTCAGGCTGCCCACAGCCCCTTCAGGGTTTGGGTCCCTACTGGGGTGCCTGGCTGGAAGCAGGTATCTGGGATTTATTTAACTTCTACAATTGAAACTTTGTTGCCTTGGTCCCCCGCTCGAAGCCTGGTTGCCCCTGGCAACCCAAGGTTCCAGCCTGGCAGTATCTGAGGTTTATCTTCTATAATTGAAACTTTGCAGCCTTGAGTAGAGCTCAGGGCCCACAGCCCCATGGCCGCCGCCATCTTAGTTGAGTTGATTTGCATATTTGCTTCTGATTGGTTGGTGGGCATGGCTTATGGGTGTGGCTTGTGGGTGTAACAGAATGAGGGTCAATTTGCATATTACTCTTTTATTAGGTTAGATAATAGACATAGTTTAAAGGCAGTGAACTGTGTCACCTAAATAAGCCCCTTGAGAAAAAGGTGAAATATTCAAATCCTTTTAATAAAAAGCTATAGTTATTCAAATGTTTGAAATTTCTATATTGTAGTCAATGAAATGGAAGACTAGAAAAACATGTAGTCCTGGCACTTAAGGGACTTTATAATGTTATTTTGATGAAGGAGATGACACATTATGAAAGAGGCTCACTATATTGCAAAAAATAGAAAATTCAAACATTTAAGAAAATCTAAAAGTTTCCTGAAAAGACACCACTATAAAAATTTCTTAATGATACTAGTACATACATAATTTATTACCAATACAATTAGGTTTAAATCATTTCCATTTCTATTACTTGGACTAGGTGTGCATATATATGGAACAAAAAAGAGAAAATAAAAAGATATGGAGCATGTGCATAAAAATGTATCTGATTAATTAAGATGTGGATATAAAGAAACAGAGAAAACTTCTTGAAGAAAGAAGGAATTAAATCTATTGAATCAATATTGCAAATAAATAAAAATGGACACTTTCTCCTGAATCCAATTTCTAGTCATAAAATGAAACAACTACTAATACTCAAAAATATACAAACTTGTAATAAAATCCTATCTAATAAAAGCATAATATGCAAATTAACCATCACTCTGAGACAAAGATGGTGGTGGCTGGGACAAGACGTTTGCATTGTCGCTATGGTGATCATGATGCAGGCATTCTGCCCAGCCCACTGGAAGAGGGCCTCTGAGCCTGCTTGGTTGCTACTGCCACTGGGGTCCGAAGCATGGAGACCCGGCCTGCAGGGGGCCCAGGCCCAGCACCCCAGTGGCTCCAAGCCCCACCTCGGCACTGGGGCCGCCGGGGTCCAAGGGGCGGGGACCCAGCCTGCAGGGCCCCCGGCACCCCAGCAACTCTGAGACCTGGGGCTGTGGAGGTGCTGGGGTCACTTGGGTAGGAGGAGCAGAGACACAGCCCACAGGGGGCCCAGCACCCAGCAGCCCCAAGCCCAGCCTCAGTGCTGGGGTTGGAGAAGCAGAGACACAAACCTTCAAGTGAGCCTGGCACCCAGCATCTCCAAGCCCAGGAGCCTCGGAGGCGCTGGGGCCACTGGGGCTACAGCAGAGACACAAATCTGCAGGAACCTGTGGAAAGGGAGATAAGCTATCATAACTTTATCTCCCTTTCCACAAGATGAGAAAACTGACCCTGATTTATTCAGTGACATGGCCTACACCTTTCTACAAGCACAGGGTATGTTATGACTACTCCCAGGGAGGTCTGGTCAGAATACTGTCTCCAGGGAATAACACTCCTGTGGCAAATCATCTAAGAAAGGAAACAAGCTTTTGTTGGGTTTATTCTGAAGGTCAGAGAACATGCCACCCCAACATATGCTGTGCTGTTATATTGATGATCTTGAACTGCAGATGCTTGAAAAACAGCAAATGCAAGGAGAGGCTTTCACTAAAGTCTCCTGATCTGCCTAAAATCAGACCCCTCCAAAAGGTTCCCTTGATGGGAAAAGCATCATCAGCCAGTGGAGACTGAGTCCTGTCACAGGAGACTATAAGTTGACATCACACCCAAGCTTCGTTACAAACTACCTCCCCCACCCCCATTCATCTTTCCTAAAACTCATGTACTCTCCTCTAAAAGGCCTATATATTCCGTCCCCTTTCCCTAGGAAGAAGGTATTTAAATCTGGATTCTAAGCCACCTTGGGGAGTTATTCATTTTTCGCTGGGAACTCTCACATATACACGAGGTACACATGTTAATGAACTTTTGTTTTTCTCTTGGTAATCTGTCTTTCATTACAAGGGCCTCTGCTAAGAACTCAGAAGGGTAGAGGAACACTATTTTTCCTTCTCCATAATTCTATCTTGGGAAATCAAGTCCCAGGCTGAACAGTGAGTTTGGCTCAGTCCCAGCTGAGGGGAGGGAAGCTTCTAGGGGGAAATCAATGATATTGGCATCAAAGTAGGACAGAGGGCACACACATGGTTGCTGGTGGGAGTTTAAAGTGGTTCAACATTTTTGGAGGTGGATTTGGCAAAATCGATAGAAGTGTTCAAGGTACATCCAAGAGTCTTCTTCTAGGAATCTCATCTGCTGAGGTAAAGCACCAGTGGATAAGCCCTGGTCAGAACCCAGGATGCTACTGCAGGCTCCCCTTCCACAATAGGAAAACCTGCTAACAACCTGCATTTTTAAGACAAGGTGCCATATATACTAATAAAAAGTTAATATGCTAATTAGACTGAACATCTTCCCGACGACTTTCCAGACGTCCTTCCTGACAAAGCCATGGTGGCAGGGTGGAGGCAGAGGCAGTTACAGGTTATCAGGCAGGCAGAGAGCAGTTAGGAGGATCAGGCCAGCAGAGGAGAGCAGTTAGTAGGATCAGGACAGCAGGCAGGTGAGCGGTTAGGAGCCAGGTTCCCTGATTAGAGAGGGTGCAGACCAGGCTGAGGGACCTCCCCGAGTGCACAAATTTTTGTGCACCGGGCCCTTAGTTTTATATAAAGTTTGAAGTTTAAGTAAGATATTTCTCCATATAAACTTATTTTCATAACTGTACTACTCTCAAAAATCATTTTTAAAAATGTGACTATTTAAGCCATATGAAAGTAAATACATTAATATCTAAAATAATTTACATTTTATTCCAGGTTAGAAAATCTTGTCATACTTAGACATGTGGAAAAGTTTGAATTTGTGCTCCATGAATGAATGAAGCAACAACTAACAAGCAAAATCAGTGGAGAATATTAAACGTCCTGGGCCAAATATATGCAACTCTGAACAAGTGAGGAATCTTCACTGAGATAGAAAGAGAATGTAGCCACCCCTGGGAAATCTTATGGCTTGTCTCAGCATTGTTAATTGCAGGGTTTGCATCGTTCAGTGTAAGTGTTTTTAGTGCTTTATGAGTTCTATAGTTGCCTATTGCAATGATTTTTAGGGTGGAGTAGGCCTAGAGTAGTTTTATAGTCATAAAGGACTGTCTTGTTGAAATCTGCTCATTCCTTACTTGTTTTTACTGCTCTCCAACACTGACTTAAACTTACAAGCATTCACTTAGACCTTTCTTAATTAACTTCAAATAAAATGTGGTGTATGTCTAATACACACCTCCACTGGTAGCCATTTCTGTGTTTCTCTCAAAGTTGGAAGCATCACATTTCTATCATTGGAAAGGAAAATTTAAATATGCTAAAAATTCCGTAGGTATTTACAAAGTAAATCTGGAAAAGGGCTGTGGTTTATGACTGCTAAGTGGTACTAGAATATGTGTTGAAATTGTTTTTATTTGTTTCCCCAAAATAGTATTTGCCATTTGTGAAGAGAAAACTAGAAATAAAATGGCACAGATCATTTTAATAATTAATGCTCTAGAATTATTATATAGAAAAGCCAAAAATATATCCTCCTAACTTTAGAAAAGATCACATTAAAATCATTCAAGATATGATGTATTCTCTTCTAGAAACATTAATTAAGCATCTAATAGAAATATGACACTAAGCAAGATGCCACAAAACAGTACTTCTCAAACTGCTCCTAAATTTATAATAGTTGATTGATTGACTGAGTTTTAGAGAAATGGGAAAGACGAGGCCTCACACCAGCAATTAAAGGACCTGCTCTTAAAGCATTAGACAGAACTACTAGGAATCATTTAATCTTAGGGGCCAAGAAGGGTAGTCCACATGCCGAAGAGGAGAGGAGAGCCAGATCTCAGTGATTGTTCCATTTCAATTCTCACTATTTTCTCTTAAAATTACTCAAATTTTGCATCTTGCTTCATTCTAAATCCATTATTATAAAAATAAAGTTTTAAATTACCACCAAGCAAAACTGACAATCAAAATAAATTTTTATTCTGTAGCACTGGTATATACAATGGTCAAATCAAGAAAGACCTTTCCATCATGTCGAGTTCACTCTTTATTCTGAGGGAAATGAAAAGTTACTGAGGTAATTTAATCTGCACTGTGGAATGAACAGAATTTTACTTTAAAAAGGTCACTCTGTTTGCCAGTCAGAAACGTATTTGGACTGCAGAGCACTAGTTAGGAGGCTTATAAAATCCAAAGATGGTGGTGAACCTGAATACAGATTGCATGATCAGATTAGATGAAGGTGGACAGATCTGAGAAAGAGTAAATTCAAACTTGGAAGACTTGGTGATGGGCTATGAAAGTTTAAAACAAAGGGAGAGGCGCCTTTTGGCTCCGTGGATAGAATGTCGGCCTGGGAACCGAAGGGTCCCGAATTCGATTCCATGCAGAAGGCAACCAATCCATCGACCTTGTTCTCTGTCTTTCCCTCTGTCTTCCACTGTCTCTACCACTGTCCCTAAAAAAAATCAATGGAAAAACCTCAGATGAGGATTTTAAAAAAAAGACAAAGGGAGAGTCTAGAAAGTTTCCAAGTGTTCTGGTTTGGCCAGTCAAGTAGAAGATAGCACAGCCATTCTCTAGGAAGACAGTGGAGCTGATTTAAGAAGAAGAGATGAAGAATTCTGTTTTGCACATGTTGAGTTAGAGTTTGTGTAGTAGAATATACATGTTTAGATACCTAACAATTCTTAGAAAACAACTCTGCCCCATCGTAAGTCCACATAATCCAATGGGACTGACCACAACTCACAGCTTTAGGGCCTGGCCAGAGTGATCTATCCTCCAAGTTCAGGAGTGGACATGTGGCCCCAGCTGGCCCAATCAGAACTTTCCCTGGAATTTCTCCCCTTCTTGACCCCTCCCCCACTCTTTTAAGAAAGAAGTTTGGACTTCTCACTACAATCCCTAACTGAAAGGATAATATAAGCCCATAACTGCTGGTAGTTGTCATTGCCACACCTGATATTAAACCCACACAGAGAAAAAAAGGAAAGGAGATAATTAATGACAGTCTATAAATTCTTGGGTTCAGCTATGTCTACCCACTTATGGAAAGCCTCCGTTGTAGTCATCATGATGTCTCTTCCCTCTTTTCTTCCCTTAACCTCCCTCCCTAGTGTCTAGTACAGAGCTTTGTACACAATAAGCACTAACTAAATGTCTACCAGGAGTATTAAAATATAAAAAACAGAATCTTCTGGAATACTCACAATCAAATGCCTTTATCAGAAAAAAAAATCACACAGATGTTTTCGTAACAAGCAGAACCCAAATGAGTCATTCATGATTTCTGCTGATCATATTAGAATCACCCCGACTTAGAAAACAACACGCACACTCAAAATATCACTGGCTTTTTTCCACATAAGTGATATTTGAACATGAAACACGCTTGGAAAGGAGATAAAAGCCTTTAGCTGGAGGTGATTTTTTTTTTTTTTTTTTTTTTTTTTTTTTTTTTTTGTCACAACCCATTTCCTCTGAGTGAGTAGTCCTGCTGGCATTCCCTGGGAATTAACCTTTGCTGCTGCGTGTTACCTGATGCGTCGCGTGAATAATAAGTATGCGTGAGAGAGCTTCCTGTAGTCACAGAACCCAAAGGAAACGTGAGCACACAGCACCCTCTGACTCAGCAAAGAGAGGTGCTGGGTCATCATTCCACTACCAAGGGACACACTAGCTGATTCAGAAAACTCATGCTCCCCACAGGAAAAAGAAGCAAGTCAGCACCAAGTAAGCAAGGCCTCCCCTAGGTTAATCATCCTCCCTTTACATCTAAATCTACATATATTTGAGTCACAACCCTATGAGATGATAATAGTATGGTTTCTTTAGATCTTTAGGAGAAAGACACATTGTAAATATGAATGCTAATAAAGCAAAGCCTGGGAACATTAGAGCAGTTGAAAGGATCTCAGTTTCGAAAGTTATTCCTTTCAAATCATCAGGGAAGCCTCCACAATGAGGACAATATTCTCTCTTCATGATCCTCTACCAGCGGTTCTCAACTTGTGGGTCGCAACCCCTTTGGGGGGGAGTCGAGAGACCCTTTCACAGAGGTCGCCTAAATACATCCTGCATATCAGATATTTACATTATGATTCATAACAGTAGCAAAATTACAATTATGAAATAGCAACGAAAATAATTTTGTGGTTGGGGGTCATACACCATGAGGAACTATATAAAGGGTCGTGGCATTAGGAAGGTTGAGACCTACTAGACTAGAGTCTAGTCTTTAGTGGAATGGTTACAGAAGAAGGTAGGGATGAAGACAAACACAAAGAAGAAGAGGAATTGGAAGAGGCAGGAGACGGAGGAAGAAAAGAATGTTTGACATTAACACAGAATGGTCATTGCAAAAATGTTGTTGACATTCATACCTGCCTACAGTGGGGCCAAAACCAGAAGATACACAGGTGTTGAAAGAGCATCAACATCTGTTGCAAAACTTAATAAGAGTTTGTAAGAGCTATGCCCAAAGATGGTAATCTCACAAGCGCAGCTTACCGAAGATGCCTATGCACATTGTTCTATTAGGCATAATCATTTAGATCAAATAGTTGTTCTTGTAAATTAATCCTTCTTATTCGTGCTCTGAGTTTTCTTTTACATGAGCACCATTAAAGTGATGACGATCCATGTGTGATTTCATTAGCAGAAGAACTTTGCTAACATTAAAATAATGCTTATTTTATATCAGTAATATTAATGCTCCAAATAAAAAAATGAATTAATTCCAATAAGGTTCAGTTATTTAACTTGTTTCATGAAACACAGTAATGTTTTTAGAGGTTCATTTTGTAAATATTGAAAGACTTGATTTCATTGTGAATAGTATTGTAAAGCCACTTAAAATTCAACATGGAAGATAATAATAATTATTATTATTTTTTGCCTGTGGTGAATATACAGCGACAAATGTGGTAGAACATGGTGTCATTATTAAGCACAACATTCCTACTAAATGAAACTTTGGTGCAGATATGTTCTAGGAACTAGTTCTTGTGCTCCTTTAGTCCGTAATTACATCTAAAAGGTTGTGATAAGCCCTAGCCAGTTTGGCTCAATAGATAGAGCATCAGCCTGAGGAATGAAGGATCTTGGGTTCAATTTTGGTCAAGGGCACATACCTCAGTTCAGGCTCCCAGGCCTGGTCAGAGAGGGGGCAGGAGGAAGGCATGCGGGAAGCAACCAATCGATGTGCCTCTCTCACATTGGTGTTTCTCTCTGTCTCTCCCTCTCCCTTCTATTCTTTCTAAAAATCAATGGAAAAATGTCCTTGGGTGAGGATTAGATAGATAGATAGATAGATAGATAGATAGATAGATAGATAGATAGATATGATAATATACTGATCATAATAGAAATATTTTATATTTATATAAAAGTAACAAACTACCAAAAAATTGAATGTAAAAAATTATTTTAAGATAGCAGTAAATTATTTGTCTCTTTGCTGCCTAACATTAATTGGAGTTTAAAAATATCTACTTTGTAAATACAACTAAAGTCCTACAATGATAATGTGCTTTCTGTAAATAAGTTCTCCAAATTTTTGTTGTATTTTGTTTAGAATTAGCTGGACCATTTTAATCAGAGCAGTCAATACATTGAGCACCAAAAAAACTTTCCAATTTTGAGGCTTTCCATAAGCTGAAATGACTGAAAATAAAGCTTACAAATATAAAGGCACTGAAATTAATCCCTACAATTTCAGCACCACGTCCAGTAACTTCATATTAAGTGATAAGAACTCACTCTTTATATAAGACTTGATTGTGAAATTCTATAATTGTGTTTTAGAATATTTTACTTTTGGGGGAGCATATTTTGGTAGAGTTCCTTTTGTTATTGAAAAAATGATAGTTTACATAGAAGTGAAAAGAAATCGAGAAAGGCCTATGACTTAATAGCATTAAAATTTGCATAATAAAAAGAATTATATATGAAGATAAGTATAGTAGAGAGTTTTGTCTTACAAAAGTATTTTTTAAAGGTGATTTAAATAAAGGGGGAAAGATAAACTAATAAAAATATATGGAGCTCAAATATTTAAAGTATATTATGCCTCATCCTAGCCAGCTTGGCTCAGTGATAGAGCATCAACCAGTGGACCAAAGGGTCCCGGGTTTGATTCCAGTCAGGGGCAGGTACTTTGATGCCAGGCCACTCCTCGGCCGGGCCCTGGTTGGGGCTCATGCAGGAGGCAGCCAATCGATGTGTCTCTCACATCAGTGTTCCTCTCCGTCTCTCTCTCTCCACTCTCTCTAAAATGGAAACATATCCTCGGGGGAGGGTTAACAAAAAATTAAAAAATTAAGTACATTATCCTTCTAAAGAAAGAGAAGAGAAATGAGGATGTTCTAAATTAACAACATTTGCTCTAAACTTACCACATATCTCTGCTGGTGTTAGAGGCTGTCATTTAAAATATTGTGTTTTAAAAAGAAAAGTAAAGAAATCATCATAATTTCAATTTTTAATTCACAAAATACAACACTGAAGATTGCAGACAATTTTATGAAAAATTCCAGATAATAAGGCCACATTGGAAAAAGTACATTCTTTAGAAAAATAAAGGACACCTTTCAAATTTGTGAACATAGGTCAAAAATTGTTATTTTGCTTATGTTGCTTTCATTGTTCAGCAAATCAATATAGTAAGGACTATTTTTTTTACTACATAGAAATTTTATTTTTAGAGAGAATTTTATTTTTGAAAATGGCTTTCAATTTATTAAACCAATTTTTTAATATTTATTTCAAAATTATGTAGTTTTACTCCTCAAATTATATATCTAAAAGAATGAATTTTGCAATATATAAATTATGCTTTAATAACCTAATTTTTTAATTACATAATTTTATTTATTCTTATCATGTCCCTCCCCTTTTCATTCTCAAAAGTATCCTGGCTTGAATAATAAAATATATATTCACCTGTTCATGATAAAGATCTTAAGAGTTACCTAAACAGTCTTCACCTACTTATGTTCCATTCACTCTTAAAAAAAAAATTTTTTTTTATTTCAAAGAGGAAGGGAGAAGGAGAGAGAGATAGAAACATCAATGATGACAGAGAATTGATTGGCTGCCTCCTGCACACCCACTAGTGGGGATCAAGCCCACAACCCAGGCATGTTCCCTGACCAGAAATCAAACTGTGACTTCCAGGTCCAAAGATAGAACCACCAAGTCATAACCAGTTGGACTCTATTCACTCTCCAATTCACTTCCGTTGGATTTTAATCTCCATCACTTCACTGAAGCCATTTTTTAAACATGCATTTTGCCAAGTTAATGTTCTATTGTCATTTTGTCCACTCTTTTCCACTCTCTTTTGTTCAATCCTCCTCCTGGATTCTAAATATTAGAATGACCCAAAACTTTGTCCTTTGCTATTGTTATTCTTTTCCATGTGACTACATCCTGACCCATAGCTTAAAACACCATTTATATATTGACTAGGGGCCCGGTGCACAAAAATTTGTGCACTCGGGGTGGAGGGAGTCCCTCAGCCCGGCCTGTGCCCTCTGACAGTCTGGGACCCCTCAGTGGATGTCCTATGATGGCCCCAGTCTGCCAGGTGCCTTTTGTGTGTGTGTGTGTGTGTATGTGTGTGTGTGTGTCACCACTGGGGACCTGCCCCCAGCCGCATCTGAGGCTCGGAGCAGTCCTCCTGTGTGTGTCTACCTGCCGGGGGCCTGCCCCCAGGCACACCGTGGAGGCTTGGAGCAGGCACCCCCTCTATGTTGATCTCTCAGACTCTTGCCCTCCCCTGCATGTTGTTCTCTTTTTT
>PVJC01009071.1:0-33875 GCA_004026665.1 Murina feae | reverse complement strand
TGTGGTTAGGCCAGCCTTTTCCTGCTCCCTAATCCCCGGAAGGGACCTGGGAAGCCGCCAAGCAGGCCGCCGACTCTTTCTCACTCACCCGTCCCCTGCTGCCTTCCTTTCCCACTTCCCTGTGCCACCAAGGGGTCTGGCCCCTGCAGCCTTGCTTTCCCGCTCCACAATGCCCCTCTAAGGGCCTGGGCAGCCACCAAGCAGGCCGAGGACACCCCCCCCCTGCTGCCTCTTACCCGCTTCCCGGTGCCCTCCAACCCTGCCGCCTCTTTCCCACTCACAGGTCCTGGGTCCTGCGCTGTCCCACCCTGCAGCCGCTCTGTGCACTCGGAAGGTCCCTCAGCCCGGCCTGTGCCCTCTCACAGTCTGGGACCCCTCAGGATGTCCACCTGCTGGCGTGCCTGACCAGCCTGGGTGAGGGGCTTTAAGGCTGCCCACAGCTCCCATTGACCCAACGTCCCAGCAAGGCTGGCTGGACGCAGGTTCTGCGATTTCTTTCCTATAATTGATGCTGTTCCTTTAATGCCTGGGGTTATCTTCTATAATTGATACACTGTTCCTTTAAGGCGGCCTTCTAACTAAGGAAGCCTCCTCTGCCTCACCTCACAGCGTCTATAATGAAACAATTGTTACTTTTACTGGTTAGGCCCGAGCTGCTCTTTCCTTCAGCTCCGGAGGATTCTATGATTGTTACATTGTTTCAAAGCTGTGTTTTGCTAGAGGCAGTTTAATCGGAGCTGAGCTGAGTGGGCGCAGCTTCACTTTCGCTCCTGCCGCAATGGAAACTGCCCTTTACTCAGGTCCGTGAGTGGCGGCCTCCATATTGGCTGGGCTAATTTGCATACAGCCGCTCTGATTGGCTGGTGGGCGTGGCTTACCTGTCTCAGAGAAATGGTTAATTTTAATATTTTGCTTTTATAGAGTAGACAACTAGCAAACATATATCTATCTGGTCTAGAGTTTTCTCTGAGCTCCAGAATCACATATCTGATTGCTTACTGTATGTCCTTAATAAAGCCTCTCCTGTACCTTCTTAGTGCAGCAACAATAAAACACACGCATAAAATTATTGACTATATAACCCTGACTAATCTAAGCCCCCTCCCACCTTTCTGGTCTCATCTATATCTTTACTTTTTCCCCCTCTCACTCTGATTGTTCCTTGCACTGGCCCTTTTTCCTTTCTTTTCTATCACAGGGCCTTCATCCTTCTTTTTGAATGGTTGGTTCCTTCTCAAGCCCCAAGTCTCAGGTCAGTGTGTCCTCCTCAGAAAAGCATTGTACAACCATTCTATCCAAAGTAGACTAGCCACTTTCCACCCGATCACAGTCTATCTTGTAATGAGTTGAGTCATGACCCCACACCCCACCCTCAAGTTATGATCAAGTCCTAACTCTTACAACCTGTGAAGTTGACCTATTTGGAAAAAAGTTCTTTGCAGCTGTAATTAACTTGAGGATCTCAAGAAGAGATCATCCTGGATTTACGGCGGGCCCTAAATTCAAGGGCAAGTGTACTTTTGTGAAGAGAAGATACAGAGGATCAGAAAGAAAAAGGTAAAGAGAAGATGGAGGCAGAAGTTGTAGTTACATTCCTAGAAGGCAAGAAATGCCAAGGGTTTCCAGCAACCATCAGAAACCAGAACAGAAACATGAGATGAATTTTCCCTCAGATCTACCAGAAGGAACCAATCCTGTCAACATCTTGATTTTAGATTTCTGGCCTCTAAAACTTTGAGAGAATAAATGTTTGTTGTTTTCAAGCCTTGTAGTTGGCTGTAAGTTGTTAAAGCAGTGGTAGAAAACTAACACATCTCTTTAACATAACCCTGCATTACTCCTTTCATAGCACTTCTCACTATTAGGTGTTATCCATTTAATTATTAGTATACTAGCTTATTTTCTGTGCCCTTCTTCCCACTTGTAGACTCCATGAGGAAACTAATATGTCATATTTATCACTGGATGTCTATGCCTAACTCAGAACCATATGTACATATAATGGAAACTCAACAAATATTTGTCACGTGATTGAATGTTGTTTCAACATTTGCCTTCCCTTAAAACAACTTCTAGGTCTTTCTCTTTGATTTGACTTAAACTCTTTATTAGATGGTCACTGTGGCTATCTTCACCGCTTTACCCTCTACCACAACCAATTCATATAAGGTCCTCAGTACATGTGCATTAAATATATTTGAGACATCTAATGTATGCCAGACATTGTCGTAGGCAACTCTCTAAAAACAGGTATCTCGTTTACCTCTTAAAATAATATTCAATTTCTATTGTATTATCTCCATTTATTTTTTCCCCATTTTATTTATTTTTTATTTTTTTTATTGATTTTAGAGGGTTGATTCTTATATGTGCCCTGATCAAACCCACAACCTTGACATATCAGGACTATGCTCTAACCTTCTAAGCTAACTGACCAGGGCTTGTCTCCATTTCATAAATGAGGAAAGTGAAGTTAAGAACACATAAGTAAGTTGGTGAGATGACCAAGTAACAAGAGAAAGTGTCAGGATTTAAACCCAAGACGCTGATTTCAAATACCAAGCCTGTTCAACTGGCCAAGCAATAAAAATCATTAGTAATAAAAATTTCTGTGCAAAATAAAAATTAAACACTAATAATTAAGATTTAAAAGATTTCATATTTAATAGACTTCAAAATTACCCTTCTTAACTCAGCTCCAAAGGCCCAACATTCCAAAAGAGATGGAGGAAGAACCCTGTCTTGAAACCAAGAGAAGCTTTTCCAGTATCATTGGAGAGCACTTGTAGTCAATCACCATTGCCATCTACGCTTCAGAAGAGCGGGTTTGTCAGGCAGAAGAGAAACATAAATCTGTGGGAGGCTGGCATGATTATTAGCTCAGTGATTTTTAAAGCTCAGTGTGAAGAAGATCATGAGGGTGGGAGTGAGACATGTAGTTAAAATGCAGATCCCTGGGCCCCACTCACAGATATTCTGATTCAGTAGCTCAGCTTGGCGCCTAGGAATCTGTTTCTTTGGCAATCAGTGGCAAGTGCACCACCAGAAAGGAAATGTGCTACCACTAGAGAAGGCTGGAGGCGCCAAAGTCAACCTCCACTGACTCCCTGGCTGTGCCCAGGGCTGGCCCTGGTGGAGGGTAATTAGTGTGGGTAAAGGGATTTCAGATCTTTGGGTGGAAAATCCTCTGAGCATGCCAAATATCAATATTGTGTTTCATCTGAGAGTCTCTGTTCACTTTCTCCTGCCACACCTTTCAAACTGTGCTGATAGAACAATAACACGCCTATGTTTTTTGGTTCCACCAGAGCTATTTTTCATATATCTCCTAAAAATCATAATCAAATTTAAATTTATCAGTGTGATGTGACTGGAAAAAGCAAGGAGAGGTATTTACTCTTTGGCTTTTCTCCATGATTGTCCCTTTTGGTTTAATCTCAAAAACACACTATCTTATGACTCTCCAAGAGAAGAAAAACATACATGCCAGAAAACAGCAAGTGTGGAGAAAAACAGAAAATATCAAGGATGAAGAGAAATTGTAATCCTTATGAACTGTTGGTGAAAGTACAAAATGATGCAGCCACTGTGGAGAACATATGGTTATTCTTTAAACATTTAAAAATAGAATTACCATATGAGCTAGCAACTTCACTTTTGGGTATGCACCCAAAAAAACGGAAAGTAGGAACTCAAACAGATTTTTGTACACCCATATTCAGAACAGCTTTATTCACGATGGTGGGAAGGTGAAAGCAACCTAAGTGTCCACCTATGGATGAATGGATAGACAAAATGTGATATACATATATGTCAGTGAATTATCATTCAGCCTTAAAAAGAAAGGAAATTGTGATGTGTGATGTACATGGATGAACCTTGAGGACATTATGCTGGGTAAAATAAGGCAGTCACAAAATGACAAATATGATTTATATGACATCCCCCAAAAAATAATTTTCTGAGACTTGCATGGGAGAATGAATGATTTTTTTATTTGCATGAAATTAAATCCCTGAGTTTCCAAGGTCCCATTTTCCTTAGTCCAGCCATAGAAGAAGTGTAGCTGGTGTTTTAGCAGAGCTAAAATCTGAGTGTGCTGAGCTTCCATTCCCCGTTAAAGGCATAGTCAGGCTAGTTTAGTTTGTGTTCCCAGTTGCAGTCCATCAGTCCATTGCATGTGGGGTCCACAGGGCTATGGACCATATGAGCAAATGCAAGAGAACCAGGAGCCCCAGGAGCCAAGAGCCCCAGGAGCCAAGGGCCAAAGTGCAAACTCCTTTATTCAGAGGATTAAGTATTCCCGTATTTTCATGGGCTTGCATCAACTCCACCCCTTCTGACTAATGATTTCTGTTTCCGAATTTGACTAACAGCAAGCACATTCCCTAGGTCAACCTAACTCACTGCTCATGCACCCAGCTTTCCCTTGGTCCAGTCCATTCCCCCCAAATCTGCAAGGAATGGGCTGGTGGTGCCCTAGGAAGTGTGAAATTGCAGCTTCCTGCTGAAGCTGCCCAAATGACATGCTTATAATGTCTGGCTTTTCTTTCTTTCCTTTCCTATTAAAAATAACTAGCTAATTACAATGGTATGGCTAGGAGCTGGGAGGAGGGCAGAATGGGAGTTAGTGTTTAATGAGTACAGACTTTCGGTTTTGCAAGGTGAAGAGTTCTGGTGATGAATGGCAGTTATGGTTGCATGACATTGTGAATGCACTTAATACTACTGAATGGTACATTTGAAAATGGTTGCAGTGGTAAATTTTATGTATATTTTACCAAAAACTTAAAAAAATTAAATTTAAAAAAGAATGATGACTGAATAAAAATCCACGTCAATCAAACCAGAAAAATAATATTCTCTCTTATATGGCAAATTTCTACTAAATACCTTAAAGGACCTCACATTTTGATCTAACACTCAACATTAAATTCCATAAGAGCTATGGGTGGAATTTGGAAATATTTTCATTGTCATGACATCTCCATTTTATATGTAAGCAAGGTCAATCAAAAAAGAAATAGATTAAGCTTATCTCAGGAGCAATCCCTTTACTTACCGAAAATAAGTGGTGAAGGAAGGTGGAAGGGGAACAAAACAAATCCTCCCTCCTTCCTCCGATTGTGCCTCTGGCTGGCTGTTTGGCCTTATAAACCACTCGTTCCCTCTGAGCCTTCCTCTTGTGTAAAATGGCAGGGTTAGATCAGAGGCTCGCCCCTGCTGTCTCATAAACTAAGATAAGTCGCTGTGATTGCCTGGTTCCTTAAAGAAGAGTTCAACAAAACACAGCAAAATAGAAATGCAGCCAATTCTTATCTCTTTAGAGAGAAGGAAGTATTTCTGCAAATCATCCAAAAGCTATGTGTTTCTGCCTTACAGTTTAATGAGGATGTGATAAACTATAATCGGCAGATCCAACACAAAAAGATCTAAGAACTTGCTCCATCTTTCCATCCTTTAGAACATCAAGCTGAACTCAGCGCTGCCATCTTGGTTTTTATAGTTCATACCTAATCAGGAGGGAAGGGGCATGTAGTCAAGTTGGGGCACAGAAATAAGTGAACATTTTGCTTTAGAAGTTCTTTCTGGTTCGCCGAATTGAGCATAAAGAGCTTCAAGCTTTTTTCTAATTTTCTACTGGATTACAGATTGAGCTAACAGATAATCAACCAACAAGTGAACAAGTTCAGTGTTTATGGAGCAGCTACAAAGGGACCAGCACTGTATTGAGAACCATAGGGAATTCCAAAGGGTATCATACAGTCCTCCAGCTTCATGGAATTTCTAATCTATTTGCTGAGGGAAAACACTAACACACCTAACATATACAAAGAAAAGTGTTAACGAATATGCCCCGATGCGAGTTTTTCTGGTTAGAGAAAAGGAAACCCACTCCATAAAGAAAATCAGCTTTTGCAATCCAAGCGGTGAACTGAGGTAAAAGATGTGAATAAAACCTCCAAATTGGGCACACTGTCTGACTGGCTCTCACCTCCATGATCCCCCTGCTTGAAAGCTAGATCAGGCTGCACTTTGCTGGGAGGACAGTATAATGATAGTCAAGATTAAATTTCAGAGGCAGCTCAGAGAACATTTTAAAAACCTCATTTCCAAGTTCCTAAGGGGAGTCAACTTTTTAAAGAGTTTTTTAACATGTTTTTGAAATTTTTTATAATCTTCTAAATAATATTTTTATATCGGACTGGGCAAAGAGCAGAGATCCTTAATGGCAGTTTTGCATTGCACCTGAAAATGGACAAATTAGTTAGGAAAATGGACAAATCCTATGGGTTTTGTCTTCTTAGAGATTTTTTTCATAAACAAAAGGCAAGTTCCTTATAATGGAAAACTAGTTCCAAGATACACAACTTAAGAGAAATATGGGAAAGGAATTATTTTTCTCCAAAATACTTTCCTTTCTTCTCCTTGTTCTAAATAGTTATTGAAGTGGTTTTTTTCCCTGATAGAACAATAGACTCTTATTTCCACAAAATAAATGGTATAAGCAATCAAAGAATACTTCCCTAATGGAAGACAGATAAAAGAGAGAGAGGAAAAAAAAAAACCCCACTCCCTACAAAAACAATGGTTATCTCCATAGTTCATATTCAAATGGAAGAAAATAAAATGAGCTTTTAACATAATGATTTCACTGTTTACAGAGTACCATCCCCATTTTCACATTTCCAAGCATGTGCCAAACAACTCCGAGGTATGAGAGAATGGTAAGGAAGATCAGAGAAGTACTTCTTGGCATCGCAGCCTAACTGTGCCACAGGCA
Source organism: Murina feae (assembly GCA_004026665.1). Lineage (NCBI taxonomy): Eukaryota > Metazoa > Chordata > Mammalia > Chiroptera > Vespertilionidae > Murina > Murina feae. The sequence continues at coordinate 27,091 of PVJC01009071.1, read as the reverse complement.
CAGACGATTATGAAATTTAAAAGTTGTTCCTCAGGTGGGAAGGTGTGTCTGTTTGTCCCTTGAATACCAAGACTTCTTTTTGAGTTTTGTTTTCAACTAGATGATTGGAACATCTAATTGCAAATCTAGCTGTGGGTAAAATTATGAAGTAATAGGTAATCATCCTTTTAAAAAGTACCTGGTGTACAGCAGGAGCTATACAGTTCAATCCTCACAAAAGTCCTCCTGGGGAGGACCGGACCCCTTACAGAGACAGAAACTGAAGCTCAGATGCTGACATAATTCACCCATAGTCACACATCTTAATGGATCCATGATTTGATTTCAGTTATTTCTGGCTTAAAAACCTTTATTCAATTTCCTTGTCCCGCCCACTCCCAACCTCTCCAATGAAAGTGTTCAAAACAAGCCACCCCAGCATCTTCTGCTCTGGTCTCCTTATTTTGAGCTGAAGACACTGGAGAAACAATAGAGGAGGACGGGCTCTCTGACCTACCCTTTTCTACCTAAACGTTGGAAGTAAGATTTCCCGTGAGAAAGGTGCCCTTATTTTGCCAGGAAAAGAAGAATGTTCTTATCACCAGAGACTGGGAGTAGAAGCCAAAATGGCCTTGTACAAGCAAACTTACTAAAATAAACTTGATCTTCCATTAATTTCCCCCTTATGTTTCTTAGTCACTGTCCCCCTCATCACAGCCCACGCCCCTTTATCTCGTCACATCCCCACAATTCAGCATTCTTTGTTTAAAAAGTTACATAAGCTTTGGGGCCTCACGACGTCTTTGGGTCTTCGTTTTCCTTTTGAAGACTCCCGTGTGCACATAAAAATATTAATTAAAGTGTGTATGTTTTTATCCTGTTAATCAGTCTTACATTAGCCTAATTCTCGGGCCCGGCCACAGAACCTCTAACGGAGTAGAAGAAAGTGTTTCTTCCCCTACACTATCTACTCTGAGTTCTCATACTTCTTTGGGTCTTCCTGTCATGGGGGAAAGAAAAACAATTCACATAACCTGTTAATGATTTAATGTGTTATCTGTCCAAGAATCATACTGGAGAGAATAATATTTAAACTTGGGTCTCCAGTGGCAACATTTCAAAGCATCTGGAAAGGAAGGCTTTTTAAGGCTGAGGAGAAATTTGGTCACACCTTTCAAACCGCCCTACATGGGGCCACCGTGTTGCACAACTCCAGGGTCAGGTATGTGGGAACCTGAGAGAATGGTGGCCTGAGGAGTTGCATGGGGCACTGCCAATAGCTCTGTGGCAGTGGGAGACCAGACCCCGTGTAATCATCAATTGTTAGCAACTAAAGAGGCCTTTATTGATCATTTCAGTGCAGTCTCTGCTTATTTTCTTAAGAAAAGTTTGAACCCTGAGAGGTTAAGTAACTGCTCTATTGATATCAGAGCTGGAATTGTATTTATCATCTCAGGTGGGGGAGAGGGCAGAATTCAGAGAGGGAATGAGGAAGCCAAGCATAAGAGAAACAAGTTTGCTGACTTCCAAATGGGTCTCGTAGTTGATGCTTGAAAAAATTAGCACACCCACACCCTGCCCCCATTTGGCAACTAATTAGACAACTCAAAAGGTTAAGCACTGACCCCATAAATCAAATTAAGTTTATCTCAAAGACATGGAACAGAATCACAATCCAGGTACAAATGTTCCTTCTGAGGAAAAGGTCATGAATATTTCAATCCTAAACTTGCAAACTCTAAAAATCAATCCTCCAAGAATCATAGGTCCAATTAGTCCTCGAGATTAGGGAGTATTTCTCTCTTTAGGAGGAAAGTGAACAGTTTCAGAAATTCTGCTCAGTTTCCTAATTACAGTTTTAGTTAGCAAGCTAGAGCTTTGCTGTAGTGACTTTTAAGTTGTAATTACTTGCTTCAAAAATTCTAGAAAACATTTGATTTGCTAATTACCAGATTGCCCACCTCAAGACAGAGAAAAGACAAAAGGGGAGCTAACATGCTTGAAAAGGAGTTGGGGGATAGTTGCCCTACAGGCTTATGGTCAACTACTCGTGCTCCTCCATCCAAAACATGACCTGACTCCAAAGATTTCCTTGAAAACAGAGGTTCACATTTTTCTTCTCAAGGCCATTAAATACCAAGCTACACAGAGAGATCTGTAGCTCTCAAAATCTATAGAAAGCTCCTAAGAGGAGTTTCAGCACAGGGGATATTCCTGTTCTGCAGATTCTTGAAGATAGAAATCACAGCCATGATTGTTATGAATACTCAATCTAAAACTGCTGTGCAAAACAGGGACAACTGACACACAGACATTTCATCAAAACAATATTATTTCAAAAATAACGAAGCAGCCCTAGCTGATTTGGCTCAGTGGATTAGAGTATCAGCCTGTAGACTGAAGGTTCCATTCCGGTCAAGGTTGCATGCTTGATCCCCAGTAGGGGGTGTGCATGAGGCAGCTGATCAATGATTCTCTCATCATTGATGTTTCTATCTCTCTCCCTCTCCTTTCCTCTCTGAAATCAATAAAAATATGTTAACCAAATAATAATGATGAAGCATATGTTGGTATGTGCAAAGCTTAAGAGCTAAAGCTGAGGAAACTAGATTTACTAGAAATTTGGATTTTGTTTTAAAAGCATTATCATTTTCCTGAAAAGCCATTGGCTAAGACTCTTCCCTCCACAGCAGAGTGGTAGAGGTACACATTACTCATTGGAATCTAGACCTTTTAAGTCCTCTTTGCTAGGCTTATTCTATGGGATGTCACCACCCACTTTCTTATGGAAAAGACAAGGCAAGAATGAAAAAGATTTTTAAAAAGCATAAAGGTGTTTTATCCCTTAATTTTTTAAAAAAATGGCAAATAGAAGCCTGCATGTTCTACTCAATGTTTTTTAATAATGGGTCACAATTCCCTGGGGCTCCGAGAAAGATTTCCAGAGTGTGCTCAAATTGAGGATGTTTTTAGAAAGCTTCCATTTTTGTCCTGGGCACCAGGTGTCCCTGGTGTAACCATAAGAAGAGTGGGAAGAAGGGGTGCCAGTGGAAAATGTGTGTGTGCTCAAGCAGGAGGGGAACTACACTACAAAAGAAGTGTCCCACCCTCCACCCAGCTGCATACCCAGTTGCCACAAAACTATTGTGTTAAAAAAGACAGATGCTTGATCACCAGTACAGTCCAACTTTAGCCTAGTCATTAGAGCCTATGCTTATAGGGTGGAAATAGAACTGACAGAGTCTATGAGGCCAGAAATGTCTGCCTGGACTGGAAAAATGTGAAGTAGACCTCAAGAAGTCTCACCCCAACACACTTTCTCAACACCTAAGATGACAGGTCTAGGGGCACCGATGACCATTCCACCCTGGACATTCCCAAAGTGAGACTCCATCTTAGAACATAGAAAGTGCCAAACGCTGTGACACTGCGCATCTCCAGAAAGAAGAAAATCCCCCAGGGCCTCTGCAGCTCATTGCTGAAATGGAACCTGTCCATCTTTCAATTTTTTATAGGAAAGATTTCTCTGGTTAATTTTTTTCCAATTCAATAGTCATTTACTGAGGAGCCATTATTTGCAAAGCCCAGAAGGACATGGAGTCCCTGCTATAGAAGAGAAACTAAACTTGTAGGCAAAGACACATGAAACATGTGAAAAGTAAAGCTAGACTCCTAAAGGTGAGGTGGGGACAGAAATAACTGAGTACATTTGTTTAAGCTGATTTTCTAGGTAAAATTCCTCTCCTAAAAGAATTGTTGTTTAGCTATTTGATACCAGTTACTAATGGAATTCCTGATTAGAATACTAATTTCCTACAAATATACCTCAGTTAAACTTCCAGAATATAAATTAGTACATCATTTAGTCATTCAATAGTTACTTGAGCACGTACTATGTGTATCTTTTGATTTCTAGATCATATGGTTTCATGAGCCTCGAGCTACTCAGAAAATTTCAATCCTTGAGCAGGAGTATCTGGATCTTTTGCTTGTTATTCTTTGCTCAGCCTCTAGAAAGAATTCGACAAGAGACCGGGTGAGACATCTAAAATAAAAATAAAAACCACCTTTCAATCCAGGGACATTTTTACATCAGCATATCAAATTATATCCAAATAACCAATATGAAAATTGCTATCCAGATTTCATAGCATAATCAAACAATAACAAGAAAAAAAAAGTTCTTTCAAAATATGATCTAGGTAAGATAACCAACAATGTTTATCTTTCCCTGAGCTATTGTGATGATTAATACGATAATGTTCACAAAGGACTTTGAAGGAGTAATGTAATGTACTTTGAAGCATTATCGTTTTTTATTAATGAGTTTTGATTCTGACAGCTGCCAATTGCACTGCAGCCACAGTAAACCCTTGGTCATCCCCACAAAGAAAGAGAAATAGGATACAAGAGAGTAGATAGTACATGGTGGCAGATAGTACTTGCTCCAGGAGAAAGCCAAATCCTGCAAGAGACAGAAGGTACAGGTAAAGCAACTATAAAACAATCAGGAAGGACAGGTAATGTTAGGATAGGACCAAAGCTGGTATATAAAAAAACACACTCAAAATGCAAAAGCCAGGGGGCAGAAAGTTCCCCTCTTTCCCCTGTAGTTCACATCTTGGTAACTGTCCTTACCACACATCCTGTTCCCAAAACAAAATGTAAAGAGATGACCCAGAGTTGCCCACACCAACCCAAAGATAATTGTTCTGGCTTCATCCATTCACTCATACTCTTATTTAAAATATTAAGCATCAATACGTGCCATGCTAAGTGCTGAGGACATAAAAATAAATAAAATAGCCTCTGTTTTCAAGGGGCTTACTATTAACTGGGGATGGGGGGTGGGCAGAGAGGTAATCATGTAAAAATATTAGATATTGAAGAACTTTAAATTAGGTATCTGAAAGAATTAGGTATCTGGTACAGAGTACAAGAGAAAAAAGGGCTCTGTTTTCAGGGAAGGGAAATACTTAGAGGAACTCAGGAAACACGGTGTCTTGAAAGAAAGACAAGGCAGGGGAAAAGCATTCTGACCACCCCAGAAGCAGTGACCCTGAATGTGAGTGAAGGTTTGGGAAGTCCATGGTGAAAGATACATCTTGGTCAGAAGATAAGAATTAAGATTTATCCTAAAGGAATTGAAAACTAATTTTTAAGCAGGTAATATGATCATATTTGTGGTTTGGGGGGATTTCCCTAATATCAGCATCAAATTTGGATTGGAGATAAGGACGGGCTGGAGGGCCAATTAGGAAACTATTGGAATTCTCCTTGTGAACAAGTTCAAGGGGTAGAAAGAAAGGGACAAAGGAGGTAACATCAGACCCAGGTATTAATAAGAGTAGAGACAGGGGGAAGGAAGTGTAGTCATGCTCTGATTACCCACAGGGATACCTTCTGAGAAATGTGTTCTTGAGAGTTTTGTTGCTGTGCTAACCTCATAGAGTGCACGTACGCAAACCTACTACACACCTAGGCTATACAGTACACCTAGGCTACAAACCTGTACAGCAGGTCATTATACAAAATGACACAAGATTAAATTAACACAAGAGAAGATGTAATCAAGAGACAAGAGACGAGGTAAGCATTAGAAGTGTGAGGCTGATGCAGGTGTCACACAGCATACTGTTATACAGCAAACTTTTTTTTCATAATTAGAAAGAGTACACTCTAAAATAACATTAAGTGTATGGTATAGTAAGTACATAAATAAGTAAAATAAATCATTTGTCATTATCAATGACAGTTACGGTACATAACTGAATGTGCGATACTCTTATATGACTGGCGGTGTAGTAGGTTTATTTACACCAGCATCACCACAAACACATGAGTAATGCATTGTGCTACAATGTTATGGTGGCTATGGGACACTAGGAGATAGATATTATAGCTTCATTATAATCTTTTTAAAATATATTTTTATTGATTTCAGAGAGGAAGGGAGAGATAGAAACATCAATAATAAGAGAGAATCATTGATCAGCTGCCTCCTGCACAGCTTCCCATCCTCCACTGGAGGCTGAGCCCCAAACCAGGGTATATGCCCTAACCAGAATCAAACCATGACCTCTTGGTTCATAAGTCAATGCTCAACCACTGAGCTACACCAGCCAGGCTTCATTATAATCTTAATGGAACCACCATCATATACTCAGACTGTCAATGACTGAAGCATTATGCACTGCATCATGAAAGTCATTCCTATATTCATGGCTTGGGTGGCAGAGTCAGTAACCAAGAGAGGAAATAGGAGAAGGGAAAAGCCAGGGGGCAGAAAGTTTCCCTCTTTCCCCTGTAGTTCACGTCTTGGTAACTGGCCTTACCACACATCCTGTACCCAAGCTACCTGTGCACCTCACATTACTTTTGTGCAGGAACAGAAAAAACACCACACAGAAACAGAGGCTCCAGAAGAAACTCTCTCCCCTAATTCTGTCTCAGGTCAACTGCTCTCTAATGCTGCCCTGAAATATGCATTCAAAGGGTTAAAGTGATTTTAAAGGCAAACTTCAAGTGTGTTTCTGTCATCCCCTGTCAGATTCCTTAATGGCCCCTAAATGAAAATAAAGGTTCAAATTAAGTTCAGAAACCTTTCAAACAGTTTTTAATGATGAAACTTCAGCATTAAGGGTTTCTTTCTTTATTATTTTGTTTCATGTGTTAAATATTAACTTGAATTTTATAAGAATTAGAAGATTTAACAAGTAATATTTATACTTGCCAATTAAAAACATGTTTACAGTAACAAATATGTCAAAAATCCCCAAATTGACAAATACATATTTCAAAGCATAGACTTTAAAACATGGAGAAATATCCCAATATAATTAGTGTGCCATAATTATATGGGTATTCTAATTTTAAACAAATCATATGTTTTTTCATCTTAACCAAAAATTTGGGATATTATTTTACAACATTTCATCATATCATTTTCATTTTTAAAACTAGGGGCCCAGTGCATAAAAATTTGTGCACTGGAGGGGGGGGTCCCTCAGTCCGGCCTGTGCCCTCTCCCAGTATGGGACCCCTCTGGGGGTGTCCACCTGCTGGTGTGCCTGGCCAGCCGGGGTGAGGGGCCAATGTCTGTTTGCAGGCTGGCCAAGCTCCCCAGTGGAGACCCTTACCCAAGGGGGTGTAGCAAGCCTGGGTGAGGGGATGAGGGCAGTTTTCAGGCCGGCCACAGCTCCCACTGACCCTCCAGGCCACCCACCTGGGAAGCTGATGGTGGGGTGGCACTGGCCAGCCCATGGCCTCCCGGGCAGGGGCCTCGGGGGCCCACCGCCTGGTCCCCGCCCCCAAGAAGGCTCCCGCCTGGGAAGTCGATGGTGGGGTGGTGCTGGCCATCCCATGGCCTCCCGGGTGGGGGCCTCGGGGACCGGCCGCCTGGTCCCCGCACCCTGCCCCCAGGCTTCCACCTGGGAAGGCATCCACAGGCCCAAGGTGCCAGATGCCTTCCCAGGATGGAGGCTCCCAAGATGGCGGAGGCCGAAGCCCAGGAGAAGCCGCACACTGGGGCTGCGGCCTCTGCCATCTTGGCTGGGCTAATTTGCATACAGCAGCTCTGATTGGCTGGTGGGCGTGGCTTACCCCCGTCCCGGAGAAACGGTTAATTTTAATATTATGCTTTTATTAGTTAAGATTAGCATTTAATGCGAAACTCAAAATGTGATTTGGTGAAATTCGATTTAGTATTCTTTAAAGTTAAAAAAGATGTGAGGAAACCATAGTAAACTTAACACTGCCAAGTTCTATTGTCTTTAAATTATTTTAAATGTTTAGAAAAAATGTTTAAGTTGTGTAAGAAGCAGAAAACAAGTTGCAAAATGCTAAAAGAATTTATCCAGGAAACTTCCATAAAATAAGCCATGTAGCACAGATACTCTGTGAATATCTTAAATCCTCCAAAAATGTTAGCCTCTTACCTACCTCTCCCTACCCATCCAAGCACGCAAATACATACTTATATTACTAGGTAGGTAAGACAAGAGAATGGCTAAAGTTCAAATCTTGTTGCCACGGTAACCAAGAGATAGGCTAAGACCACCATGGATAGCTAGAATGGATAGAGCTTCTCCTTAATTTTGCCTCATGTACAGTGTTGAAATATGAGTAAAAAGACACAAGGTTTTCAAGCCTGTGAAAATAAATTTTCCCCCTTGCAAAAATAAATACAGGGGGAGAAAAAACACAGAAGGAGATCCAGAGAGAGAGTGTAAGATATCCTCTCTCAGATAATATTAAGAGAGTTGAGTAGCAACTTAATTAATGCTTTCTCTCTAATAAGCTTTTACCTTATTGCACCTAATTAAAAATGCTTAAAAACCAAAAACACACTGTGCATTCTCTAAGCAAGACGTGCCTAACAAATTTCTGTTTTAGAGGGGAAAAAATCAAAGCAATTAAAGAATAGTTTCTATTTAAGTCCAGGTAAGGAAATGACATCTCGTTATTGAAAATAGTGTAGTAAGGAAGGCCAATGCATACCAAAGATGGTGTGTGTCTTGGTTTCGTGAACAGTCTCTCATCATTAGGTGAATACATATAAAGCAATTTTTCTCCTACTATGGTGGCTGCTGTATTAGTTTCCTAGGGCTGCTATCACAAAGCAGCACACAGTGGGTGGTTAATAACAACAGAAATTTGTTCTCTCACAGTTCTGGAGGCTAGAAATACAAAATCAAGGTGTCGGCAGGGCTATGCTTCCTCTGCATAGAGACCTTCCTTGCTTCTTCCTGGCTTGTGATGGTAGTTATCAATCCTTGGCTTCCCTTTGCTTCCAGCTGAATCATTCCAACCTCCTGCCTCTGTTCCATGTGGCATTCTCCCTAATGCATGTCTGGGTCCAGTTTTCCTTTTTCTTATAAGAAAATCACATTGGATCAGGACTCACCTTAAGTCAGTAGGACTTTATTTTAACTTGAGTACATCTGCAAAGACCCTATTTGCAAGTAAGGCCACATTCGCAGGTGCTGGGATTAAGACTTCAACGTAGCTTTTGGGGGAAACAGAATCCCACTCATAATAGCTTCTATGACTGCGATTTGTCAAGTCCTCCTCTCTCGCTGAGTAGCAGTTTCCTTACAGAATCTCAGTCTGACTCCATAGTTTTTCAGGAACTCATGGTATTCAATGCAGTTTCATTGATTGAGGTTTGTAAGACTCAGGCCACTTCATGTAATACAAAGCTTACTTGCCCACCCTCTCAGAGTCTATTCTCTGACTCCCCTAATCTACAGGTGGCGAGTATACTCAGCTTTCTCTCACATCCTCCCTTTTTACCTCTCTGGTGTTGGGTTGAAATATAGGGAGAGGAAAGTGTCCATTTCTCCCTCACATATGACTTCACATGATGAGACCACATGGTCAAGACCTTCATAGGCTCAAGGTGGACATGAATGAGGTGGCCATTCCCCTAGGCAGTGACTGAGATTCAGTTACATGGGTGACCCTGGGATGCCAGGAAAGCTTACATTCCGCTCCTGGCCTATCTCCTTGCTCAGTGCTCTCATGGTCCCATTCTCATTAACCCTCCACCGCACCCAGCTCTGGGGCAGCAAGCAAAGGAAACGTTTCTTCCACCTGCATCTTGCAAATAAGAACCTTGAAGTGGATAACCTTTGTCCCTTGTGGCAAACAAAACGAGTTGTCTACATCCATGATGCCTGTTTCCCACATCTTCCACAACAGAATCCCAATTTCACGGGATGCAGCTATAAACCTTTCTTCCCAGCCTCTCCCGCAGCGTGGGCGGCTTCTTTACACCGTTTTGGCCAGTGAGAAATAAGCAGACCTGGGGATTCTGAGGTAGCTTTGGATTTCCTGATAAAAGGAAGCATTTTGGGCTGCTGTGCCCTTACCCTCCTCCCAACCTCAGAGCAGTCACGCTGTCCTGTCCGCAGTGCAGCGGCCACCAGGCCATAAAGTGCAGGCCTGAAGGATCACAAAGGGCCAGCCTCGTTACCATCCATCCATTGAATTGCAGCCGGTCGCAGCTTCCCTCCTGAAGCCTTATCAGAAGAGAAAACGAAAAGCCTATCTGTTTAATGCACTGTTACCTCAAGTTAAACATGCCTGGTTTGATTCTACCGAGTCTGGGCTAGCAGATAGGCGCCCTTTCCCCACTGGGGTGGCTCTGCCAGATCAGGAGGAGCTGTGGCTGCAAACACGAACCCGCACAACAAGAAAACAAAGGATCCTGTCTCCCTTCTTGCAAGTGGAAAAGTTGTCACGCAATGCAAATCAATAACCCTTCTGGTCCCCGAATTTAATTTCTATTATCCATCTCCCTTTTCAGCCTGACTCTCTAAATCTACCTTCAATGACTAGCTGCCACATTTTCCTGAGGAGTTTTATGACTGTTTTGGTTGGTTGTAGCTGTTCCACGATAATAATAATGATCCAGGTCCCTTACTTCCTTATTATAGTACAGGGTCCTGAGGAGCGCTTCCCTGGCCTGTCTGAACAGGAAATGAAATTGTATAGACAGTACGATCCCATCCACATAAAAGCTCAAGTTAAATGAGTGAACAAAAAGCCATAGAAGAGAAATCTACCCGAGCCTAAAAGAACAGCTCTCTTTGAGCAGTGGAAATTTTTCTTGAGATGTCTCTATTATACCTGTTTGTTCACAATGGACTGAACTAAAAGAAAGCTAAGAAAATAATAATAGTGAATCATTAAAATAGTGGGACTTTTCCTCCCAACTCCACCATACAGGTATACAAAATTTGCACAGTGGTGCTATTACACCATAATAATAAGAATTTACTGTTGAGAGAAATGGGGCTCCCCATGATTATGTGAGTCCCAAAAAGCTCCTAGAAAATTCCCTCCTCTGCCTAGCAAAGCCGAGTCTTCGGCAACTGCTCGAATGACATTTCAGCCATCTAATACCCACCCACCTTAGGTTCTTCTGGAGCGAAATCTTACCATCATCACTTTACAAGAAATCTTTGAAAATTCATTTCAAAACTTTCTGACTTGAAAATCAAGGAACCTGGAGTCCTCTGCTTCCCCGTAATTTAACCAGCTGGCAGTGGAATTGCCACGCCCTGAATGTTCTCTACCGTCTCTTAAGAGTGGAGTCTTTGAAAGGTGGTTTTCAAATTTATTTTGTTAAGAACACTATAGTGCTTCCATAAATAATTTATTTCAATTTATATTTTGAAATGTGTATTTGTGATTATGAAGAAAACACATGAAACGGTGCAAGAAAAATGTGAAGGGTCAGTCTATTTTCCAACTCGGAGCCCGCAACCCACCTCCCTGAAGTAACTGTACCAAGAGTTGGTTGTGAAATCTTTCACACAGGTGAGTGCGTGTAGATATATATCCTTTTTATCTCACACACAAAAAGATGGTTTTATACACAGCTATTCCCTACCTTGCTCTGTTTACTAAATGAAATACCTTGGAAACCTTTCCTTCCAATCAATTCATGCATATATGTTCATTCTTTTAATCAGCTACATATTAAAGTAATGCACACTGTGATTTGTCTAAGTACTCCTACAGTCTTAGGCATTTAGAGAGTTTCTAATTTGTGTGAGTACATACAGTGCTGTAATTAAAACCATTTTACGTGGATATGTTTGGGGAAAGTCCCAAAACATGTAGCTGGGGGATCAAAGGATATGCATATTTTTTTATTAAAACTGCCAATTTTCTCTCCAAAATGTCTGCAAGTATATGTTCTTGTAAACAATGCATGTCAGTGCTGGTCTCCCACAGACTTGCCAAACCTTGAGTTATCGACTTTTATCATATTTGCCAATCTGAGAGGTAAGAAATTAGATTTCAGTTTTTAAATTACATTCTTTAGTTTTAAACTACTATCAAAATCAATACACCGTGCAACATGCTAAGTGCCACATTTCAACACCTTAGATATTTCCAACATGTTGATTTATTCTGCATAAACTCAAAGGAGGTTTCCCTGACATTTTTGAGCATGCATTTGAACTTGCACATGTATCACCAATTTTACTATTCATTCTTATAACTCACACGTTCACAGGCCCATTTATGGGCAAACGTGGTTCCACAGCTGTCGTGTCCTGGATCAACCATTCTTGACAAATGTCATGGGGCATCACCCATTGGCCTCTGTGCTCATCTCCGCATCATATTTAGCGGTTCATCATGTCACATAAACATCTTATGGAAAGTTTTAACTCCTATGGTAAGTTTGAATGGTTTTATTTTATCTGCCTTGGATTTATGATGGGCTTGTACACTAATCCTATCACCTGCTTTATGAATTGAAGTTGCACATGGGATTTCTTTTTTTTAATAGCATTCTTAGAGTTTGTGAAGATAAAAATATGAAAACAGCCATATCCATCAATAGAGATTAATTAAATTAATTTTATTTATCCACTAATTTATTATTATATGATATTGATTCAAATATGAGATAATAAATACATCTTTAATATCTATTATTTAGTGGAAGAAGAAAGTAGAGAACAGTTTTATTATATTCTCCCATTTGTGTGTGTGTGTGTGTGTGTGTGTGTGTGTGTGTGTGTGTGTGAATTTTAAGTTATATATCTCTGGAAGCTTATGTAAGACTAGAGGCCTGGTGCACAAAAATTTGTGCACTGGCGGCGGTCCCTCAGCCCAGCCTGTGCCCTCTCACAGTCTGGGATGCCTCAGGGGTTGTCCACCTACTGGCTTAGGCCCGCTCCCAGGGAATCAGGCCTAGGCTGGCAGTCAGACATCCCTCTGGCAGACTGGAAGCCCTTGGGAAATGTCCATTTGCCAGCAGGGAGCAGGCCCAAGCTGCAGTCAGACATCCTTAGTGATGCTGAGGAGGCAGGAGAGGCTCCCACCACCACCGCTGTACTGGCAGCTGTCAGCGTGACTTGTGATTGAGCAGAGCTCCCCTTGTGGGAGCACACTGACCACCACGGGGCAGCTCCTGCATTGAGTATCTGCCTCCTGATGGTCAGTGTGTGTGTCATAGTGACCAGTCATTACCAGTCGTTCTGCTGTTAGGGTCAATTTGCATATTACCCTTTTATTATATGGGATTGTCAAAACAATTATTTGCTCAGATGAAGAAGATGGGGGCTGAGGAATAGAAACAGAAGGGAGACTTCTCACTATTTACACTTTTCTGTGGTTATTTTTCCTGTTGAGATATACTTTTTAAAATCTGCATATTCATGAGGAAGAACTAGGGAAATAGGCTTTGGAGAAGAAAGAAGCTATACACAAAGCCAGGCATTTGTAAGAGATAGGGTCATAGTCAGATGTTCATCTCAACATTGTTTATTACCTAAGACACACCTATGACATCCAGAAGTAAGAAACACTGGCAGTATAAGAAGAAACTGAAATTTATTTAAATTAATTTAAATTTAAAAGCTTGAAGAGCTCTAAAAATATAGCAGTTGAATTTTTTATTGTGATATAAATAGTATATAACATAAACTTACCCTCTGAACAGTTTTTAAGTGTGCAATACACAATTGTTACCTATATGCACATGGTTACACAACAGATCTCTAGAACTTTTCCATCTTGTGTGACTGAAATCTATACCCTCTGAACAGCTCTCCACTTCCCTTTCCCTCTGACAACTACCACTGTGTTTCTGTGAGTGTGAGTACTTTAGGTAACTCATACAAGTGGATTCATGCAGTATTTGTCACTTAGCATGTCCTCAAGAATCATCCATGTTGTAACATGTGTCAAGATTTCTGTTTTTATTAAGGTTGAATAAGACTTCATTTAATGTATATACCACATTTTTATTTTTTTACTAGGGGCCCAGTACACAAATTCATGCACCTTGAAAGGAACTGGGGGCCACAAGGCTGCAGCGGGCACAGGGACAGGTCTCCTCCACACACTCACCTGGCCCCTCCAACCATGGGCCCCGGTCCTATCTCTGCTGGCAGCCCCACTCCTATGCACTGATGGCACCAGCCCCGCTTGCACCCACTGTGGGCGTGGAGCAATTGGGGCCAGCGCCAGTAGCAGGTGCAAGTGGGGCCAGCACCGTCTGTGGGTGCAAGTGGCAGCTGCTGCCCTGATCGCCGCTCAGGAGCAGAAGGAGGTGGAGAACCCCTCAGGGACTGCCACCACTTGCACCTGCTGACAGCGCCAAGTGATCAGGATCAGCACCGGGTGCGAGCAGCAGCTCCAGTACCAACTATGGAGAGTGGGCCATCACCGGCAGCAGGTGTAAGAGGCAGCTGCCAGCCCTGATTGCCCCTCAGGAGCAGGGGAGGTAGAGAAGCCCTGAGGTACAAGCAGGGCCAGGGCCAGCAGCAGGTGTGAGCACCAGGTGGGACCACAGCATAGGGAGCAAAGAATTTTCAATAACCACCAGAGGCTTGCCCTGATGACATCAACTGGCACCCCACCTAGGTTTGGCATCCCCGCTCACCTACTCCACCATCCCATCCCATCACTACTGATGCCTGCCATGTTCCACACTCTGCTGCCTGCTACTGACACCTGCCATATTCCGTGCACACCTCCTGGTGGTCAGTGCACATCATAACGGCCAGTTGTTTGGTTGTTCTGCCATTCAGTCTATTTGTATATTTGGGTTTTATATATATATATACTAGAGGCCCGGTGCACAAAAATTTGTATATATATTACATATATATATATATATATATATATATATATATATATATATATATATCCCTGATGGACATTTTAGTGGCTTCCATGTCTTAGCTATTGTGAATAATGCTGCAATGAATATGAGTGTGCAAATATCTCTATCTCTTCAAGATTCTGTTTTTAATTCTTTTAGATATATACCTGGAGTGAGAATGCTCTATCATATGGTAATATTATTTTTAATTTTTTAAATAACTTTCATATTGATTTTCATAGTGATTGCACCATTTTATAATCCCACCAATAGTGCATGAGGGTTCCAATTTCTCCACATTCTCGCAAACACTGCTATTTTCTGGGGGTTTTGTTGTTTTGGTTTCTTTTGTTTTGTGATAGTGACTATCCTAGCATGTGTGTGGTGCTATGTCCTTGTGGTTCTGATTTGGATTTCCCTGATAATTAGTGAATATCTTTTCTTTTGCTTAGTGGCCATTTGTATATTTTCTTTGAAGAAATGTCTATTTGAGTCCTTGGCCCATTTTTAAATTGGGCTATTTGTTGTTATTATTGACTTACATTAATTCATTATATATTCTGGATATTCACCTCTTATCTGATCTAAGATATGCAGTGTGAGTACATACAGTGCTGTATGCAAATATTTTCTCCCATTTTGTAGGTGCCTTTTCATTCTATTGGTGATTTCCTTTGCTGAGCAGAAGTTTTTAAGTTTGAGGTAGTCCCATTTGTTAGTTTTTCTTTTCTGCCTGTGCATTTGGGGTCATATTAAAAAAATCATTGCCCATTCCAATGTCATACAGCTTTCCCCCTATGTTTTCTTCTAGGAATTTTATAGTTTCAAGTGTTATGTCTTTAATTCATTTTGAGTTACTTTTTAAATATGGTATAAGGGTCCATCTTCATCCTTTTGCATGTGGATATCCAGTTTTCCCAATACCATTTGTTAAAATGACTGTGTTTTCACCATTGTGTAGTCTTGGTGCACTTGCAGAACTACAGATCATTTGACCATTCACTCTAGGTAGGCCTTATTTCTAGATACTCTATTCTGTTTCATTGACCTTTATGCCTACCTTTATGTGAAAGCTATATTAGTTTTGTGGACTGTAGCTTTGTAACATGTTTTGAAATCAGGAAGTGTGCAGCTTTTTTTTCTTCTCTCTCAAGCTTATTTTGACTACTCTGAGTCCTTTGAGATTTTAAATTTTAGATTTTTATTTTTCAGCAAAATATGCCCTTGAGATTTTGACAGGGGTTGCATTGACACTGTAGATTACTTTGAGTACTATGAACATTTCAACATTATTAATTCTTCCAATCCATAAAACATGAAGTTTTTTCATTTATTTGTGTCTAATTTCTTTCAGTAATGTTTTCTAGTTGTCAGTCTAAAAGCCTTTGCTTCCTTGGTTTAGTTTATTCCTAAGTATTCTATTATTTTTGATGCTATCACGAATGAAATTGTTTTCTTTATTTCCTTTTTGGATTGTTTATTGTGTAAAACCAAATCAATAACTGATGTTTGAGTGTTAACTTTAGACCCTGCAATTTTGCTGAATTCTTTTATTAGTTCTAACAGTTTCTTTGTGGAATCTTTTGGATTTTCTGCATATAATACAATGTCATCTGTGAACAGAGATAATTTTACTTCTTCCTTTCTAATCTGGATGTCTTTTATTCCTTTTTCTTGCCTAACTGGTCTGGCTAGTACTGCCAGTCCTATGTTGAATAGAAGTGGCAAGAGCAGGTATCCATTAGCATCACGTGTGGCCTTTATTATGTTGAGGTAATTTTCTTAGGAATCTCGAAAAAAAAACTTACCATTGTTGTTAGAAACAATAATGTGTTTTCTTGCCTCCTTAAAGAATTGAACATAGTATATCCTCTTTTTGATAATTCAGTCATCATTATAAACTTTATGTACTACTGATATATAATAACATGATGCTATCATGGGCTGAAGTATATGTTCCCTTCCATTAAAAATCATTTGACTGCTCCAGACAGATAATAGAAGGAAAAAACTACAAAGCAATATTGATGCAAAAGTAACATTTGTCAGAGATCCAGAAAGGTCTTAATGTTAAATTAATAAGATATAACCATTTGGGCTTTGCAACACCATAGCAGATTTCTCCTGCAACACAGCTGTTCTAGAAACCAAAGAATGCCACAAAACACAAGTTTATAGTGTGTGGTTTTAGGCCTAATTCATGTAAGATTAAGAGAGCTGCACACCATATACATCATCTTTCTTTGTAGAAGCACTAACAGCTCCTAACATACTGTGGAGCAGAGGCAAAGCTGTCCAAGAAAATCTACTGGTTTTGATCCTTGCCCCTTTGGAGTTGAGAGTGATTTTGTGCACTTGTTTAGAAAGCATTAAACAGAAATTATCCATTAGTACTTCCGTCTAAAACTGCAAAATCAATTTTGGTATACAAAGAAAAGGAAATTTTTTCGGCTTCTAAAATGAATTCTTTATTTAATATTTGTTTTGCTAATTCTTCTATGTCTCTGTTGATGGTATTTATTGTTCAGTTGCTAATGTAGTTTTTGGTCTTTAGAGCTTTTAACCTTTCATCTTTGGTAATTCAAGTGGGTTTAAGAAATCGCTTTCACTTTCCCCACGTCAAAAATTGATCTTCAACCAAATTCTTTTTCAAATGGCCCCAACACTTCGTTACCTATGGTGTACTCAGAACAGAGAGGGCTTTCTGAACTGTCTGTTTAGTGACCTTCTCATTTTTAATTTTTATTTTTTCCTTCTCTTGTCCCCCTCCTCCCATCCCATTTGGAGGAATTAAAATGTATGATTGCAGGGTACTCAGCTGGCTGCCTGGCTACTTTGACCTGTTTTCTCTCCCTCAGTTGCAGAGCACAAGGCTGCAGATGCCTCCTTAAAAACCTTGGTGCTACCCTTTCCAATTCAGGAAAATTCTACTGGCTCCAGCTTCCACCTTTCACTTTTAATTTTTTTTTTAAATTTATTGGGGTGACATTGGTTAATACAATCATACAGGCTTTAGGTATACAGTTCTACAATACATCATCTGTATATTGTATTGTGTGTTTACCATCCAAGTCAAGTCTCCTTCTATCATCGTTATCCCCCCTTTACCTTCTACCTCTTCCCCACCCCACTTTCCCTCTGGCTATCGCCATACTGTTATCTGTATCTATGAGTCTTTCTTTGCTTAATCTGTTCATCCTTCTCACCTTTTAGTGACCTTTTCATAAGTGCTGGTTAATGTTATTTTTTTTCTTTTTTCTTCTGGTTAATGTCTCTTTTCTTTCTTTCGTTATCTTACTTTCTTTTTTTCCTTCTTCCTTCTCCTTTTTGAGGAAGTATCAGGGGTCAGAGGGACAAGGGGTGTTGGACTTGGATATTGAATCTGTTAAAATCAGAAGAAAAGAGTATATTTCAAGAAGTTATTATTCTTTGTTTGTTTGTTTGTTCCTTTGGTTGCAATTAAAGAATTCGATTGCTCACATCTAATTTTAAAAGCTTGAGTTGCCTGGGGTTTTCAAATGGTTATTCACATTTGAATCACCAAGGTATTTTTGCTACAATTTGTGGTAGAAATTTTAACTGTGAAGTTACTTCTCATCATGGCGAACAGCTTAACCGAGAGGCTCGATTATCCCCTTAGCCTTCGAAAAATCCCAGTGTACCAAGATTTAATCAAATTTAAATTCCTCGGTATGATAAGTTCTTCAGTGATGTAATAATACCATCCTATTTCCAATAATATAGAAGGTGTGGAAACACTTGTTTTTACCATGTCTTTCCTTTTTAAAAAAATCTTTTTTTCAGAATTTTGCAGCACATTTGCTCAAATATAGTATATTTGAGTGTTCTGGGTTTGGGGTTGTTGTTGTTGTTTTAATTATATCAATCTTTTTATAAAAGGATTTTGAGGTAGAGCCTAGCACATTCCATTCAAGCACTGCAGTGATTAATTCCTATTGCTGCTCAGTCACTTGTTACTTTATTTTTAGGGGCAAATTTATAGCAAGTCCTGGATCACATGTACAATGGTATTTGAAGTATCTGCAGCTGCTTACATAGCAGAAGTTCCAAGCTACATTCCTGTTGTGAATCATAGGTTTGTGAGGATGGTACCACAGTAGCAAGAAAAAGAATTGCCTTATGGAAGTGTGCATGCACTCTCAGATATACACAAATCTCCGAAGGATTCCTATGTGCAAAATTAAGTGTCTTACCAAGAAGGGGTCACCTTCCAAGAATGTTGTTTACATCAAGTCAAGTTGTTCTGCAATCAAAACTCTTTGATACTCCTTAATACATATATGTCTGCCTATATGTTATATAGAAATACATGTACCTATGTCTATTTGTCACATAGAAATACGTGTATGTCATATAGATAACCAACTCGATTTCTCCCAATTTTGAAATTCCATGTAGAGTATTCTCTATCATTGTTCATCACGGGACTGCCATCGATTGGGCAATTTGCATTAAAGAAATCCCAGTAAAGTGCTGCTGACTGTCCTATGATGGTAAAGAATTTATCAAGCCCTTTCTAGTCCAATCACCATAACATTCTTTGCATCCATATGGACACAAGTCACATAGAAATCTTTACAGTCACAGTGTTCATAATGAAAGTTAAGCATTCAGACTCTGGAGTTAGATTGCTGGGGTTTGAATCTCGGTTCTACTGCTTCCTAACACTGTAGTCTTGGACAAGTGCCTTCATTTCTCTAAGACTCAATTTTGTCTTCTGCCTTGTATGAATTTTATTCATACAACCTCGTAGGAGTGTTGTATTAATAAAATAAGATAATGCACATAAAAACACATAAGACATTTCAGGCTCTTGACAAGCCCTTGGTACACAGAAGTTATTTTTGCTATCCTGAAGAAGCAAGAAAGAGGGCTAGTGCTTAGGTACTGTTCTTAACTGAGAGGAGTGGGGAGGAAAGCCATCATAGAAACAGGTGCATTGTGGGAATGAACATATGTCTCTTCAAGTAGTCTCCAGCAGAACACTTAAAATTCCTTAGTGATGGTATGGTCTTTAAGGATAAAGGCCTCTTGAGCAAAGATGGTCTCCATCTCATGGAGAAGAAGATTGTCTCATATGAAGGCTGGCTAAACTTAGGGAAGAAAGTACTTACCTAGACTTACTTGGGACTGATTCACAAGTTACATAGCTGGTATAAAAAATGCCTTACTAGTTTTTCTTTTTAAATATCTTTTTATTTATTTCAGAGATGAAAGGAGAGGGAGAGGGAGAGAGGGATAGAAATATTAGTGATGAGAGAGAATCATTGTCCAGCTGCCTCCTGCATGGGCCCTCTACTGGGGATCAAGCCCAAAACCTGGGTATGTGCCCTGACCGGGAATCGAACCATGACCTCCTGGTTCATAGGTCGATGCTCAACCACGGAGCACACCAGCCAGGTGCCTGACTTCTTTTAATCCTACGGAATAGTTTGCATTGCCAACCAATCCCAAGAAGTTTTGGGGTTTTTATGCTTCCCTGGTGAGCCAAGAAGGTTGTCACTTTCTGGGCCATATCAGTGTTTCTTGCAGTGAATTGATCCATGAGAGATTAGGTCGGGTTTATGACCCATGCAAGAAAATAATAGATTAGCATGAAAATTTGTCTCTTTTAAGGTAACCATCACCCAGTTCTGGACCGTGGTACTAACTACAAACTCCTCACTATTGCCATTGTGTTCACACTTATTTTTTCCCACAGGCATACTTACCCTTTTTTAGAGGTCCCTCCCAAGGCCCTGGAGAGTACCGAGCAATGTGTTGGCATGTTTCTGTAAAATCTGAAAGTAAAATATTTTAACTGTGATTGGGAAAGACTGTTGTCCTATTCCCATTGACACTTCTGCTTTGACAAGGTCCTCTCTTGCAGTGTTGGAATGGCCATAGTGCATTCGGGGAATCTGTCCACGGCAGTGTTTCTCTGTGGCAAGGCTGTGGATTTTGCTCTCCAGAGGACATTTGGAAATGTCTGGAGACCTTTTGGTTGTCACTGGCTGCATATTATTGGCATCAAGAGAAGTAGGGGCAGGCATGTTGCTGAACACCCTACAATGCACGGGACAGGCCCAACCTCAAAGAATTACCTAGGCCAAAAAGTCAGCAGTGCCATGGCAGAGAAACTCTGGGCTAAGGGGAGACTGAATAGAGGATATACTATTTAGTTTGATTTGGTGCATATATTTATTTGGTTTGCAGTCACTTCCCTTCTTGTGTGAAAACAATGCTCCTAAAATTCACTGCAGGTATTCACCCTGTGTTGTGACACAAAGGAGCAAAACAATGAGAAAGGTTGTTTTGCTCTACAAAAGTGGGAATGTGTCCAAAAATGTTCTAAGTTTGTGGGGAGTAGAGAAGGAGCAAAGTTTAGAATAAACCAAAGCTAGCCTGTGAAATTCCTCTGGTCACCAGACACCTAAAATTATAAATGGAGGATTTGATTCTTATCCGCATTGAATGCAAAAGAGACAGCTCTTTCCAGAGGATGCTCAAAAAAGGAGCAAGTGTAACTCTGCACTTGCCATACATTTTTCTTTGTTCTTGGAAATTGAGCAAAAGGGCTTCGAATTCCTGTTTGTAGGGGATAGCTCTGCAGCAGGAATGTTGGGGATTTTATGCATCCCATCAATAAAACAACAACAAAAAAAAAACACATTTTGACGAACTGTGCTAGAGGAAAGACTGATTTATTTTTCTAGGCTCTCCACAGATAATAATATTACACAAATATTGTTATATGTAGAGGTAATAAAAATACGAAGCAAAAAAATGTAGGAACAAAAGCATTACAGAAGTGTGTCAGATAGTTAGTGAATAAAAATGTTGTCATATTTCTAAATTTTGTGATATTTGTCAAATTTAAACATTTTTCTCATTCACAATACTCACCTTTGCAACTGATTTTCCTTTTCCTAAAAAAAAATCCAAAGTTGCGTGAGCTTTAGACCCCACAAAACTACTTTGGGCTCTATAGTTTATATTTCAAAAACTTCATGTTTATGAGCATATATCGTGTGTGTGTGTGTGTGTGTGTGTGTGTGTGTGTGTGTGTGTGTGTGTGTGTGTGAAATATGTGTCTAACCTTTTCTTTTCCACCAAGCTCACCGAGATCAAGTCCTCATTGACTCTCAGACTCTTATAGTAGTCTCTGCTGGCTTTCCTGAGCCCAGACCCCACAATCTCATGTCTAGTCTAACTTGCAATCTCAGTCATTGACCTTTCAGAAAGTGCCACTGTGAACATACCACACATCCCTGAACAAAGAGCAAGAGCTGGAGACTGGGGATGCTTCATTGGCAACCTGCACAGCCCTCTATTTTGACCTCACTGCAGGGCCTTGCAATCGTCCTCCTTCTGGTCTGAACCCTAGAATGACAGAAGATTGATTTTTAACTTAAGTGCCTAGTACAGTGCCTGTCCCAAAGCTCTGGCAACAATCAGGTGTATCTAATTCATGCATTCTGCAGACATGGAAAACCATCAATGCATATATTCTTTTAAACCAGAGGTGGGGAACATCTGGCCCATGGCCCACATAAGGCCCACAAAATCATTTGGTCTGGCCCTGCCAAGGCATTAGGGGTGAGTTAATTAAATGTTTGACCAAATATAGCAGGCTAATTTTTTAAAAATATATTGTTATTGATTTCAGAGAGGAAAGGAGAGATAGAAACATCAATGATGAGAGGTAATCATTGATCAGTTGCCTCCTGCATGCCCCACACTGGGGATCGAGCCCACAACCAGGTATGTGCCCTGACCAGGAATTGAAACGTGACCTCCTGGTTCATAGGTTGACACTCAACAACTGAGCAACAACAGACAGGCACAGGTTGATTTTTAAGTTGATAATTTTTATGGCCCTCAAATCTATAATAATAAAATCATAATATGCTAATTAGACTGATCAGCTAAACGACCTTCTGGATGTCATTCCAGACGTCCTTCTGGATGAAGCCATGGCAGCAGGGGCCAAGGCAGAGGTAGTTAGGGGTGATCAAGTAGGCAGGTGAGCAGTTAGGGGTGATCAGGCAGGCAGGCAGAGGGGCTAGGGGCAATCAGGCAGGCAGGTGAGCAGTTAGGGGCAATTAGGCAGGCAGGCAGGTGAGCATTTAGGAGCCAGCGGTCCCGGATTGCAAGAGGGATGTCTAACTGCTGGTTTAGGCTCAATCCCACAAGGATCCCTGTGGGATCAGGCCTAAACCGGCAATTGGTAATCCCCCGAGGGGTCCTGGATTGCGGCTGGGCTGAGGGACACCACCCCTACTGTGCACAAATTTCATGCACTGGGCCTCTAGTGATGTTATAAATATCCAAATGGCACTTGGCAGAAAAAAGTTTCCCCTGTAAAACAATCCATGTTGCTATCCACAGCGTCCTGCAACTTCATGGCTACTCTTTGAAGAGTCTGCTGCATTTTGTAATTTAGCCTTTTACAAGTACAGCTGGCTCAAGTATCTGATCAAAGAGAAAGGAAATACAGGGACTCCTGCTGGCTGGCTGGCTGGCAGGGACAATTGTTTCTCAGTCACCAATAGGACATCTCTAAGCAGTTCTGTCCTCCCTGCTAGTAATGACCTCCCCCTCCCCCCTGCCCAATGAGCAAACAATTGTCTGGCCCTTGGTTCTTATCCACACTCAGCCCTTGTCAGGATGTGCAGGGACTTGCTTGGAAAAGACCAGCTCCCATGTGGGCAGATGGGCAATGTGGGCAAATGCCTGAACATTCAAGGTCGAGTCAGACAGAAGAGGAGGAAATGACTAAGAAGGTATAAGGAAAAGGGCTTTTCAAATAACAGTGGGAAAGGAACTGTGCCTATGCAAATATTACAGGTAAAATAAAACTGTTAACACATCATTCTTTTCCAGAACTACTTAAAAGGCTGAAATCCCCATCGAGGTAATAACTGCACGTGTGTGTGCACTTGTGCATGCCACACGCAGTTTCTCTTGCGGGAAAAGAAAAATTTTGCTGGGGGCCAAATTTGAGCTAACAAGTGGAACATGAAGGAGCAATTAGTATATTCATGAATTCTTACATTCAGCTTTTAATTCCAAGGGCTGCTTATTTGTTTTGCTAATAGATTCAGCTTATTGATGGTCATTAATAGATGCCTGGAGTTTACAAGTATGTTTAAGTTTCACAAGTCTTGAGTTGAAGAAATTCAGGCAGCCAATGCTTTAAATACTAACACTTTCAATAAAGGCCCAAGGCTTTACTTAGATTAACCAACAGCAATTAACAATTATAATCAAGGGTAAACGGGAAGTGAGTTAATTAATTTGTTAATTGTGCTGCTGGACTAAGCATATTACCTTTTCAAACATACTTTTAACAGGTATATTATTTTAAATGTTTGGAAATCATCAAACAAAGATCTGTGAGAAAACCCAAGCCTCGCTTTTTCTTCTTCCTTTTGTTTTTTGTTTTTGTTTTGTTTTGTTTTGTTTTTCAGGAAAAGCCAGCTCTTGACCTTGCCAGCAAAATCCACTTTTTAGTGATACATTTATTCCTAAAATTGATTCTCTTAAAATCTTCTTGAGTTTCTAAAACTTACAGCCGTGTGCATTTATTATCCTGAATCAATGAAACTGATAAAAAATTGCAATAACTGGAGAGAGTATAGTTCACTCTCTTTGAACTTTATTGTCGCTTGATTTGACCCTCTTTCAATTTGACATTTTAACAACTTGGAGAAATATAGATTATAGGGGCTTGGCCGAAACAGCAAATGTTTTCTCAACTAATCCCCTGAGAATTAAGCCATTTAATTTTAGCATACAGAAAAAGTGATAAATTACTTGGGATTATACCTCAAAGGTGTAAACTCCACGCAGACGGGTTGCATAATGATAGTGAGAGAATAAATCTGAACTGCAAATACGAAAAACTATTTGCACATTGACCTTCTTTACAGGTTAGGAAAGCCATGTATGCCTGAATGGCCATTTCAAACCTTTAGTTGGAGGTCATGCATCAATTCATATGTCAAAGCAGGATGAAATCTGATTTTTAAAATCAAATTATTCCAGTGACTTGGTCAAAGGTTATTGGTTAGATACGTTGAATAGCTATGTTAAATATTATTCATCTCATGATAGGAACAACTTTAATCTCTGTTTATTATGTATGAGCTAATGTAGCCAAGGACCAAAGGTATAAAAATCCCAAGGCCAAAAGCACCTCTAGGGAACAGGAATGGTAAGTTATTTCTTTGATGGACACGGTAGCCAAATCCAATAAAACTTGACTATCCATTTGTATTCAACTTAACTCCATGCAGCTCTCAGGAGCCACAGGGAAATTCTATGGATAGAACAAACATCCAGTATTTTGTAAGCCCTGACAAAGTGTACACCACACAGTATTGTCTTTAGTAAATCCACTTCAAAGCCCAAATGTATATCATCTCATTATATCAATATATAGTGTGTGTTGTAAAAAGATACACATGAAATTTTAACTGTGCCCAGAGTTTGAAGACAGGCTCCAAAATTTCACTCATGTGGACAGTCATGACTCAGATGCACAAATCTTCTCCTGTGTGTACTATTTCATCAGCTCTGCCATCTCTAGTGCCAAGCTGGCCCATACATTTGTTGTTTCTTTAAAATATTATTCTTACATAATATAAAATGCAATTCACTTTAAATTAATTATCTGCATAATCAAAATCAGTTTGTAACTCTAAGAACCCTCTCTCCTGTTTTAAAAATGCTGAGTAGTTTGATTGTAGGTTTAACATTCACAGAATGTGGCAGTAAGCTACAAACTTTCCTTTTTATCTCCTTTATAACATACCATCTGATAAGTTTTTGAATTCGTTGAGCCACTCTATTCCTTTCATTTTCCCACAATTAAGTTGTAAAATAATTGCCATGATCATTAAGGATCCATATAATACTTTATACATTCAAAGTGTTTTGCAATTATTTATTTTACAAAGTACATTGTTCTGTAAGTCAAGTTTTATCATGTCTTATATTAGTCTAAGAACCATGTTCAACATGATCAGATTAGCAGGTGGGATATCAATTCTAGAGACAAAGGTTGCTCTCTATGCAGTATGCACACCCGTTATTTATTTGTGTCCCTTTGACCTTTGTGCAGCCTAAACAAGTCTTCACTTTCTCAAGAGCCAGAAGAATCTTAGAGTAGACCAAGAGAAGTGTTTTGGTGCCACAGAGACAGCTTGTGAAGCACCCTTAATGGGGTCTGAGAACTATTGCTATTCAGGGCACCCAACTATCAGTATTTGACCCCCTAGTTCCTCTCTATTAGAAACTGGTCGATTATTATAAAATCATGAAAGAAACCCAAGTGACTCTAAATGTTCTCTATGCCGAACAAGTATCTACAGGGGAGATGTTGGCATTTCCAGGTGACATATATGTAAAAAGCCAGTGATTGGAATACCAGAATGACCAGTCATTATGATACCCCCTGTGGCTAGTGAACCAGCCCTATCGGGGGTAGGGCTGGCCAGCCAACCTCTCAGGCCCCTCCTCCTAGCCAGCCCCACTCCTGATCACACCCTCCACCCCAAAAGAGGGCAGAGCCAGCCAATCTCCTGCATGCCCTCCCCACAGCTAGCTCCACCCCTGATCAGCCCCCCACCCCTCCAATCAGGGTCAGAGCCCACTAGCAAACTGCCCATGGCTCCTCCCTCAGGCCACTAGCCACAGATCAGCCACTGCACCCCATTTGGGGACACCCCAATCAGCACCCACCACTCTGATTGGCCTGCAGCCCCTCCCCCAAGCTAGCTTCACCCCTGATCGGGCACCGTACACATCAATAGGTGGTGGGGCTGGCTGGCCAACCTCCCAGGGTCCTTCCCCCAGCTGCTGATCCCTGATCTGCTCCCCTCACCCCATTTGGGGACAGGGCTGGCTGGCCCACTACCCACAGCCTCACCCTATGGCCAGCCCCACCCACTGCACTGGGCCTCTAGTTTATCTAAACTAATAAAAGCGAAATAGTAAAATTAACCATTTCTCCGAGACAGGTAAGCCACGCCCACCAGCTAATCAGAGCGGCTGTATGCAAAATAGCCCGGCCAACATGGCAGCCACCACTCACGGACCTGAGTAAACGGCCGTTTCCATTGCACCAGGAGCAAAAGTGAAGCTGCACCCGCTCAGCTCAGCTCCGATTAAACTGGCTCTAGCGAAACACACCTTTGTAACAATATAACAATCATAGAATCCTCAGGAGCTGAAGGAAAGAGCAGCCGGGGCCTCACCACTAAGTAACATTGTGTCATTATAGACGCTGCGAGGTGAAGCAGAGAGGAGGGTTCGTTAGCCGGCTTAAAGGAACGGTGCATCAATTATAGGAGGTAAACCCCAGGAACCTGTGTCCAGCCAGCCTTGCTGGGACGTTGGGTCAATGGGAGCTGTGGGCAGCCTTAAAGCCCGTCACCCAGGCTGGTCAGGCACACCAGCAGGTGGACATCC
>PVJC01009070.1:0-46853 GCA_004026665.1 Murina feae | reverse complement strand
AAGGGTGTGAAAGACTGGGCAAAGGCAATCATGCCTAATTATGCCTAGAAGGTTTCAAGCAGAAAAGGCTCCAGATCTTTCCTAATAAAAATATGGACCAAGAAAAGCATAGGAAACGTAGTGTCCCCTTCCTAGGGTCGCAGTTTTTCCTGTAAATGTGCGGAGTTGTTGCCAGGAGAGCCCCACCAAGGACTGCATTCTTTTAGTTCCACGCAGGCCTGAGATGAGCACCCTGTATGGCATAAGCTTTGGGTACATGGTCTTGTGGCACCTGGTGGCAGGTCTACAGAGGTTATTCTAAGAGTCAATAATGCCACCTGGAAGGCAGGCTTAGGGAGCTGGGCCACTGCAGGCCTGAGCATCAACTCTCTCATAGTCTGGGTCGCCTGAAGAAAATGGGTCATGTGATCTGTTCATTCCACTTCCTTAATCCACTAAAAGGCAGCAGTAAAAGTTGTTTAATGCTCCCTCAGCTCGAGGGCACTGTTAGCTCAAATGAAACAGCGTCCCCAACTCAAATAAAAGATAGTTAATGTGCTCACTTCCAAGCAGATGGACGCTCTGGAAGGAACACAACCACCTTCCTGAACGAGGACTGTCAAGTACATGTGCACTTGGTACACTAAATTGTCTCATGGTCCAAAAGTCAAGAAAGGACTAATTTCATGTCCACCGAGGAATCCACATGTGGAAATTATTTCATCTTCCCCTAAAAATATAACTAGGCTCACGAGTCAGAGATCAAACTGTTCTCCTCATGAGTGAGTCCACACACAACCCATCAGCCCTCTGTGGCGAACTTGGTTTATAAGCATAAATATGATTGACTCGGACAGGTCTCAGGTGCTTTTAGTTTCCTTCTACTGCCGTCTAGAGGGAAGAAGAACAAAGCCCAGACTGAGCCTGTCTTCGCAGACCTCTCTTAGGCAAGTCCAAATGAGGACAAGAAGGTGCATTCCCCCTCCGTCTGGAGGAGGAACAGGAGAAGTGGCTGGCTTCACATGTGTATGATGTTGAGTGGAGGGGAGGGGTTGCTCAGAGTTTAAATTCAGAAGGAAACAATCTTATATTGGACTCAAAGGAACTCACACTGGGGATCAGGAGGCACAGACTGGAAGACAGAGGGGCAGAATACTGAGTTTTAAAACATGTGGTTATGGGAAACATGTAGGGTAAGGAACAAAATGCCAGGTCCAGGTTAAGCAACCAAAGGCAGATGTCCAGTAACTGGACAATAACCGAACAGAAGGGCACAATTTATTCTTTCAACATCTATGCTTATTTTATTGATTGCAGAGAGGAAGGGAGAGGGAGAGAGAGATAGAAACATCAATGATGAGAGAATCATTGACCAGCTGCGCCCTGCACGCCCTCTACTGCGGGTTAAGCCACAACCTGGGCATGTGCCCTGACCAGGAATTGAACCATGACCTCCAGGTTCATAGGTCAATGCTCAACCCCTGAGCCACGCCAGCTGGGCTGACTGTATTTATGAAAAAAAAAAATCTGTATATTAAGTGGCCTGTGCAGTTCAAACACATTACTCAAGGGTCAACTATACATGGAACATTTGCAAAATCTGAGTGTTTTAGCTCATTTTAGGAAACAGAAAAATTAGGGTTAGAGATGGCTTAGTAAGGGGAGCTATTACCAGATGATGGTGGTCATGGTAAAAAACACAAGCTCTGGATCAAATAGATTTAACGGTTTCAAATCCTGACTCTGCCTCTTTCTTGCCTGGTGATCTTGGGTGATATTTTTCACGCCTTCAGGCTCAGGTTCCTTATCCACATAAATGAAACTATGTATGCAGATAAAGCGCTTCGCTGCGACCTAGCACATAGCGAGCACTGACCCATTACCATTAACACTGTAACATAGAATGAGCTTCCGGGTTTCAGGGGCGTAATGCACCTCAATCAGTCAACGCTGGCTAAGGGTGCTCGTTACTCTCTATTGCTCATTATCTGCAGTCACTCAGCCCGCTGCTTTTGGTCGGCCTCTGAAGCGGAATCTTTCCACTTATCAAGCACTAAATACCACCCTGGGCCTTACTGCAGGCCTCGCTTGCTTTCCCGGTCAATAAATCCTAAGGGTGGTCGCAGAAGGCCGGGTCAGTATCTGTTTAACATCTCTCCTCCCTGGCTTTGATGGCAAAGACAACACGAAGATTCCAATTTCCTGGTTTCCTCTGCATATGGAAAAGCTTTCAGGGTTCTGAAAGGTCTCCTGGCCCATATTCTTTGAGCAGCTCCAAATGTCCTACCTTCGCGCTCACACATGGGCCATTGGCTTGGGATGCAATGAAGAAACCAGCTCGCCCTCTCTCCCTTTCTTCAAACTCCAAAGTCTAGGTAAGACAGTAAATAAAGATCATAGAGAACAGCTCTTTCATGTGAAAAGAATTATTAATTCCAGTATCGTCACCAGATTTCCCCGTTTCCTTGCAAAGCATTTATTTCTCTACTCTCTGTGCTCAGTGCCCAGGCTCTGTAAAAGACTGAAGCCAGTGGAAGGAAGCAGATTTTTACAGACACATCCTGTCCTCTCTGGGCGCACTGTCCTGGCCCCAGGCTCTGGTCCGGTTTGTGGCGGGGAGAGGATTTGGGCAACTCTGCCTCCGCCCGCACAGGAACACCAGGCTCCCTTTGGTCCAGCAACTAGGCTGCCTTATATCCAGTGCTCTCTCCTCCCACACTTGGTGGGCCCTGGTCACTCATCTAAAAGTGACCAGGGTGGCCCAGCCAGCATCACTCAAGGGTTGAGCATCAATCTGTGAACCAGGAGGTCATGGTTCAACTCCTGGTCAGGGCACATGCCCGGGTTGTAGGTTCGATCTCCAATGTGGAGAGTGCAGGAGGCAGCTAATCAATAATTCTCTGTCACCATTGATGTTTTTATCTCTCTCTCTCCCTCTCCTTCCTCTCTGAAATCAATAAAAATATATTCATTCATTCAATCAATTAATCAGTGTAACCAGGGTGGCTCTCTGTGAGAAGTATTTCAGTGACCAGGAGAACTTTGACTCCGGATTCTATCTCTAGCCCACAAATGACCCAGTCGAATGAGGCCGTACTCCTGCTGGGCCTGGCCTTACGAAAAAGCAGTAAGGCCCACACCCTCTGACTTACAAAAAAGACACAAAACGATTTGCTTTGTTGGCTATGCTTTACACACCAAGAAAATGCCACTGAGCGGCAATGACCACGTGGGCCTAGGTGGGCATGTGCTTAACTCCTGGTCCCTGCACGCAGGGACCCAGTGTGTACTGTAGTCACTGTTTGGAGGTTGACTGTGCAGGACACAAGAAATGAAAGCCCTGTCAGCAAAGAAGAAGTCTTGGAGGGGAAAGTCTCCGAGGAGTGAGTTCCCGGGGACCACCAACAGTTCTTAGAACTCCTTCACCTGCTGCAAAGGTTCTCCAGGGGTGGCTCCCGACCCCAGCATCACCTTGAACTTGCCAGAGATGCAATTTCAGGACCCACCACAGACCCTCTGGATCAGCCTCTCCATGATTCTGATTCCTGCTGAAGTTTCGGAACCAGGACCTCACACATAGAGCATATGATGGGTGTATAAAACTGAGACCAAAACGAATGATGAAAGAATGAAAAGTCTCAGCATTACTCAAGCACTGCCCAGTATACCCAGCTCCCAGGTAATGGCTGAAAGATACTACAGTGTCCCTCTTCCCGTCTGATGGGTGTTGGGGCATAAACTGTCATGATCTGGGTGTGGCCTCCGCCTCCTGACTCACACCCCTCCATGGGATATTTTTCTGTGAGCTGCACCAGGCTCTCACTGGACTCCATAACTTTGAACGTGCAATCTTCTATGGTTGGAATTTTTCCCTTTCCTCTTCCCCAACACCCTACTCTTCTGTTTGTGCCACTAAACCCTACATCTGGCTTGGGCTTCGGCGTAGGAAGTCACCTCCTCCAGGAAGCGTCCTCCCTGGCAGGTTCCCGGAGCACCCCTCCCTGTCTGCACTCTGTCTCACCCACTCGCCGGCACTCACACTCTGGAGCCAGGGGACTCAGTTACCAACTCACGGCCATGGTTCTGGCACCTGCAACAGTGCTTGCTGAACTGTTTAATCAAGCAGACAACTGTAACTATAAAATCTGTTTGTTTGTTTTTTTGTAATAGGTAATATATACCTATTTTATTTAATTTTTATTGACTTTTAGCGGGAGAAACATTGATTTTGTTGTTCTATTTATTTGTTGGTTGATTGGCATATTGGGACAACGCTCTAATCAACTGAGCTATCCGATCAGGGCCTTCATTTATTATTGATTTATTTCATTGACTTAGACAAGGGTAACTGACTATTAGAATAGAAATGAGGCCTGTGGATTAAAAAAATAATGCAGCATTTTTTTTTTTTCTTAATAGAAACTGCCCCCTGCTCAGTGTTTTTCTCTTTTCTTTTCTTTTTATTTTTTTATTTTAACACATACACACTCCTAAATATTTGGTCCCTGGCTGACACTGCCTCCTCTAAAAGCCAGTATGTGAAGGCCTACGCCCCTGCAACTTGCCCGGGCAGAAGAAAAATGAGATGGAATATTAGATTTCCAGTAAATAGAGAACAGTGCGTAGGAAGATCCAAGAACACAAGGGCTCCCCCCTCCTTCGGATTTGCACTCTCCAGCAACTGTAATTTGTGCCAGCTTGATTGGAACCAGCCAAGGAGTCCTGGATGGCCACCAAAGAGCACAGCCCTGAGCTCTGGACCAAAGCCCGTCGGTGCCCCCAGAGCAGCAAAGGCCAGAGTGCCACCTTGGAGAAGCCTGTGATACTGCCAGGACCCCCGCGAACTTCACAAGCTGCTGTGTCTCTCTGAGTCATCGTGCTATTCTCATGACCCAGCCAGGTTCCAATAGGTCAATCTGTGGCCTGATGGGAGCCAGCCCACACGGGGCCATCTCTGTGGACACTCCACCCCGGATTTCTTTGACACTGGGGAGTTCTGGCACCCTAATGCGTTCCCTGACTGTCCAAAGGACAACTTGAAACCACTGGGCTCAGGCCTGTCCTCATGAGTGCCGCTAGACTCACTGGTAGTGTGGCAGGAGGGAGGGGGCTCCTTGGTCATTCCATGTGGGTTTCACAAGATAAACCTCCTCCAGCAACTTGGGCCACATGTTGGAGACACGATTCTATTTCGCAATGAAAACCACGGAAGTTCGGAGGTGTTAGATCCCTTTCCCGTGGCCACTGCCACTTATTCCCCAACTCAGTAATTAGACATTCATAATTGATGAAGTGACTCCCACCCACCCCCATGTCCAGTATCCACCCATATGACACCATACACAGTTATTACAATATTATGGACTATGTTCCTTATGCTGTGTTTTACATCCCCATGACTATTTTGTATTTATTAATACTTTCACCTTTCTCACCCATCTGGCAAAAAAATGATTATATATAGAAGCCTAAGCGACAGTCCAACTGTTCAGTAGTTATGATGTGTAATGACCACCATGGGGCAGATGCTCAACACATAAGCATGGAAACATGGAACAGACTGATGAATCTCAGAGGGAAGGGAAAAGGGGGAGGGTGGGAAAAGATTAATCAAATCTTATGTGCATACTAGAGGCCTGGTGCACAGATTCATGCTCTGCTTGGCCTTTGGGGATTGGGCCAAAATTGGCTCTCTGATATCCCCCCAGGAGTCCTGGATTGTAAGAGGGCACAGGCCAGGCTGAGGGACCTCACCAGTACAGGAATCTGTGTACTGGGCCTCTAGTATTAATAAGAAAACTGCCTTTGACTGAGTATCTACCATGTGCCAAGCCTGGAGTCCATACCACATGGAGTGCCTCTTGCAATCCTCACCACAAATCTCAGGGTACTGTGGTCCTCTCATCACTCCATTTGACCCACAGGGCATCTGGGCCTCCCCAGGCTCATATTTAACGGACAACAAAACTAAAGATAAGCCAAAATTGATTTCTATGTAAAGTAGTGATCTGTTGCTGTGTAACAGGTTTAGTGGCCTTAATAATAAATTTAGTGGCATAAAACAACACATTTTTATGTTAGTTTCTGTGGATCAGGAGTCCATGCATGCTCTCTAGTCTGGGACTCAGAGGCTACAATAAAGGTGTGGTCTGGGGCTGTGATCTTATCTGAACCTCGGCTGGGGAAGATCTGCTTCCCAGCTTATATGGTTGCTGGCAGAACATACATCAATTTCTGAAAGTGTCAGTCACTTCAGTCTCCTTTCTGGTCTTCACACAGGCCGCACCCTTTCCAGCATAAGGCCTGCCTTTCTTCCTGCCCCAGACAGGCCTCCTCACCAGTCCTTCCCATGCACAGTGGATTGCACTCAAAGGTGAGCTCCTCATGAAGGCTTTTGCTGTCCATCTAATTCAAAGTTGGCTGCTCCCAGGCCACCTATCACATCACCGTATGATCCCTCTCAGAGTTAGCAGTGACCTTGTTTCTTAATTAGAGTTGTTGTCCACCCTAGACTGTGAGTTCCCAGAGGAAGAGCTTTTGCCTCTCTTGTTCAGTCCCAAATCGTCACACCTGCAGTGGTACCTGTCACATAACAAGTGCTCAGTTGGAAGCTGTCAAAGGAGTGCATTAGATGATTTTTAAAATCCTCCTCTGAAAGCTCATGGCAGACGCAGGGTATTTAAAAACCTGAGTGGACAGCGTTGGACCCTGCCAACACCCCAGCGGCTCTTGCCAAGTTCTCTGACAGAGACCCGAGAGTAGGTGTCCTGTCAGGCTGGTTGCTCAGGCTCTATGGGTGGCCTCCTCACCTTTTGGTGCCCCCATTAGCTGT
Organism: Murina feae; assembly: GCA_004026665.1. Classification (NCBI taxonomy): domain Eukaryota; kingdom Metazoa; phylum Chordata; class Mammalia; order Chiroptera; family Vespertilionidae; genus Murina; species Murina feae. Next base: position 40,042 of record PVJC01009070.1, on the reverse strand, counting down.
GAACAGTGGAATGAAATGAGGAACACACTACTCATGTCAGCCTCGCGCTCATGGATGAAAAGGGTTTTACAGTCATAAATAATGAAAATGTAATGAAGTTACACAGACCGCCTCCTGCTTACTAAGAAGTAATCAAGAAGTCCCCTATGCAGCCAAGAGAGATTCTACAAAATAATTAGTGTTTTACCTGTGACAATGACACTTATTCAAATCTGTGTTTAAAAGCCTCATCTAATTGCATCCAAGAATGCAATTTTCTGGGGGGGAAACACTGCAGGATGCTAGGAAGTTTATGCTGGAAATAAACTCTAAGCTAAAATTAAAACCGAATTGAAACTACCTTAACCGTGAGCCAAGCAGCTTGAGTAGTGAAGAATTAACCTTGCCCAGAGAGAGGCTGGCCTTGGCCTTTGGCTCCTGGCGGTGATCTGCATGCCCCTGGACTGTCTTAACAGGAGTGATGTTTTTGCCTGGAGGCTCTGGCCCATTCTAACAATATGATTTATTATGGGGGCTTTGGCCCACATGGCAATAGTGCTAACATCCAGAGAGGTTGGAAATGAAAGGCATTAACACAACCTCCAGGAGGAGCTGGGATTTAAATGTCAACCACATAGACAGCCCCAGATCAAGTGCCAACAGAATCTCTGGACACCAAAGTCTCAGGTGAGCATCCCTGATTGGAAATACCCATGAACAGAGTCACACAGTGTAACCCAGAGGAGTTCACACTGTCCCTGACTCCACAGGCGACAGCGGGAGCTCCAGGTGTGGACCCCTCCTGGACTCCCCCCTTTGCGTCGCCTCGGATGTTCACCTGGATGCTTTCCCTGTCATAGCACATTGCCACGAGGGGGGCAGTGTTCTGTGAGTTTTGTGAGTCCTTCTAGGAAATCCCTGACCCTGAGGGTGGCTTTGGGCACACCTCCAAATGGGTAACGTCAGAAGTGAGGGTGCACTGTGCTCCCTCTAACGTTTGGGTTGGTTATTTGTAGAGGTGACCTAAACTCCCCTCAAAGGTTAAAATAAGTACAGTTTCCTTTGTTTTTTCTTTTTTATAAGATGGTGTTTGTCTCTCCCTCTTTTTTTTTTTTTCATTGTTGACACTATAATAGATGTCCCCCATTCCCTCCACTTCTGCCCCTGGTCCCTCTCCCCCAGGCCATCACCACACTGTTGTCTGTGCCTATGGACTATGCATACATGCTCTTTGGCTATCTCTTCACCTTCCTTCATCCAGCTCCCCCATTCCTTTACCCTCTGACCTGTCAGTCTGTTCCATGCATACATGCCTCTTTTAGACATGAAAAAAAATTAAACAGGAGAGGATGTGGGTCTTGGAAAAATGAATCCTCAAACATCCTCATATCCTTTCTCAGTGTATGCATGTCTTTTTTCCTGCTTTAGCCCCATGAAAATTAGATTAACTAGCTAGGGCCCTTTCTGAGCCAAAATCCAGAGAGCTAGGAGGCAATTTAAGGCCTTCCTCTTGGGTTACTTTGGTGGATCAAACAGAGAAGAAACTACCTGTGACTGAAGTAAAGAAGAATGAATGAATGGTTCAAGGGAAACCACAATAAGGCTTGGGTAGCAATTCAACAGAAGGCTCAGGGCAGAGACAGAGCAGGAGGACTGTGACCCCTCAGTGCTCTCAGTGAGGTTGCTGAGTGATGCCAGGGCAGAGGGTCAGTTGCCCTTGGTAAGATCAGCCTGGCCTGGCTGGTATGGCTCAGTGGTTGAGCGTTGACCTATGAACCAGGAGGTCGTGGTTCAATTCCCGGTCAGGGCACATGTCTAGGTTGTGGGCTTGATCCTCATTGTAGGATGTGCAGGAGGCAGCTGAACAATGATTCTCTCTCATCATTGATGTTTCTATCTCTCTCCCTTTCCCTTCCTCTCTGAAATTAATAAATATCTATATATTTAAAAATCAGCCTGTTGGAGGTCAGTTTTTCCTCCACGAGAGGGCCAATTTGAGGTCCTAAGATCAACTGCAAGGGACCAATGTCGAAACATCTATGTATCAAACTACTGCATAAGAAGTCAGCCAGGTCAAACATGAGCTGAGAAACAGAAGAGAACCTGGGAGGGCCCAGTGGCTCAAAAGTGAACTGTGACAGGCAGAGGCAGATGCTGAGGTGGGACCACCATTGGCAGTCACAGCAGAAGACGCATGTAGTAAGGATTGATGACAGTTCTTGGAGCATCAAAGGTGGACCAGAGGCTCTGCCTGCTCTGACTAGTCATTTCCCTGAAAGGACACAGATGGCTGCACTTCTGACTGTAAGAGTATGACCAAGTGTGGGAATGAAGACTTAGGAGGGACTTGGAATTGGGGGTAGCAAAAGCTACCAGTGGATCAGAGAGGATGGAGAGGGGACAGAGGCTAGAAAGGGAGGTATAAAATATTTCCTGAGACCCAACCTTCCAGGGTGATGCTGGGTGAAATACAAAAGGGTAGAAAAGGCATTCCCCATTTCCCAGTGAACCTAGAATCCAATCCTATGGAGACGGTGGTAGTGCAAACTAGTATGCATGTTAAATAAGAATGAACACAATCAGCATATCACAGAAAGTAAAGAAACTTCCACAGAGTTCTAGATGAGACTTGTGTTGTACCTTCAGCTTAAACCCATGTAGAAAACGAGGCATCACAAGCAGGGAAATGACATGGACCCAGAAACATACATGTGCATTGTATATTTAGATGCAGTGACAGAAATTTAAGTAGGCCAGAAATTAAGAGAGAGGGAGAGAGCGTGCTAATGAGTAGGGATAGTCTGAAATTTAAGGTTGGACAGGACATGTAAGGGCTAAAGTCTAATAGGTGATACAACTAAGGTGTCTACTGCCACCTGGTGACAGCATACCTTAATTACAGATTCAAAGTGACTACTCATCCTAAAACTTGAGTTGCTAAAGGAAAAATAAACAGGAATGTCAGGCATTAAAACAAACATCTCATGTGATTTAGGGCCCTGGCTCTTGTGACAATTTGGGATAAGCATTACAAGATGTAAACAGAAATGCTTCAGGTATGTTCTATGAAAGAAGGGAAGATTGACTTGACTTTAATTATAGAACAGCAGTTATCGTTATCTAATTTTCCCATGTACACACATAAAGTCTGGAGTCCTGGCCGGGATCTCTCCTTTTGCTTTATAATAAATGACTAGTTTCCTCTAAAGGAACATCTATGGAACACAAAGTGGGTCATTCACGAAGTCTGTGATCTCCTGGAAGGAAGCCACTGGCCACCTGGGAACCAGTATATCCAACCCTATCATGCTCTCCGAGGTCCAATGTTCTCTTGCACCACCTTCCACCTCCACCTCCCACCATCTACCTCCCACCTTTCTCCTCCCACCTTCCACTTCCCACCACCCACCTTCCACCTCCCACCTCCACCTCCCAGCACCTCCACAGGAAGAACACATCTGCGATCCTCTGGCATTCCTTCAATTCCTTACAGCTGTAAAACCACTGCATGGAAAGAAAGGAACATTTCCTAGACTGGGAGTCCCCAGACACTTTCCCAACCCCAACAAGTGAAGAATGCCTTTGCCCGGTGAACTATGCTGCATTAAGGGGAGGGGAGATAGGAAAGTGTCCTCCATGACCGTGCACTGTGCAAGTGTGGGCTTCACAATAGTTCACGTTCATTCTTCGGACTCTGTGAATCCTGCGCCTGCCCTGACTCAAAGGTCCTGCTTGGCTGGCAGGACACAATTACCTACAATGATTTCATCTCAGATTTGAGTCTGAGTTGAAGAAAAAGCCCCTTTTTAGTGTTTCATCTAAGAGCCCCAAATATTTGAGGTCTGATCCTTCTCTGGTGTGCTGCAGAGAGCCCAGCCCATCTCCTGGCCTCTCTCTGCCCGCAGCTGCCCGATGCTGGCTGGTCAGTGTGGCCTCAGTCAGCATGGGCAGTGGATCTGATATCAGCTGTTGGAATCTCAAAGGAGCCTTGGTGGTGGGTGGGGTCTGCCTGTTCCCTGTGGAGTTCTCAGTGGGTATGGCAGATACAAGCAGAGAAGACAACCAAGGCTGGGAGAGAGGGTGCAAATAAGGAATGAGAAAGGAGATACAATCTCACACTCAACACATTCCCATTGGGAGAGCCTCAGCTTCAATCCAAACGCGATTCCAATGATTCCACATCAATGTTTCCACACTATCCAGCTTCTCTATCTACTGCAATTTGCTCCATAACATACCAGCAAAGGATCATACAGACAATTATTAGAAGATTTAAGGACAAGTCAATTAGCAACTCTAGGACTTAACACGTTATCGAGGTAGCTAGTTAAAAATATAATATGATTCATAATTAAATTATTCTGCACCCAAACAGATGCAATTGGATAATTACAGCAAATTTTGCTGATCACAAAGACTTTAGTTATGTATTACATTTTCATGCCAAATGAGGCCATGATGGCTGAGCCACATTTGTGACGAAACAAATCAGCAAAGTTTAAAAAGGTTCCCAAAAGAGGCTGTAAGTGGCTTTGTTCTCCACCTTTTTCTTTTGATTCTGCTGACGCTGCCCTGCTCTCAGCAGCCTCTGGCCTGCTCTCTCCTTGAGACCAAGCACCATGCCTTCAATTAAGTTGCAGTGTTCTGATGGAGCGATATTTGAAGTTGATGTTGACATTGCCAAATAATCTGTCACTATCAAGACCATGTTAGAAGAGTTGGGAATGGACAATGAAGGCGATGATGACCCAGTTCCTCGACCAAATGGTGATGCAGCGATATTTATAAAAGGTCATTCAGTGGTGCACCCACCACAAGGATGACCCTCCTCCTCCTGAGGACGACGAGAACAAAGAAAAGTGAACAGATGACATCCCAGTTTGGGACCAAGAATTCCTCAAAATTGATCAAGGAACACTTTTTGAATTTATTCTGACTGCAAACTATTTAGACATCAAAGGTTTGCTTGATGTTACATGCAAGACTGTTGCCAATGTGATCAAGGGGCAAACCCCTGCAGAGATTCGCAAGCCCTTCAATATCAAAAATGACTTTACTGCCCTGACCGGTTTGGCTCAGTAGATAGAGCATCGGCCTGCAGACTCAAGGGTCGCAGGTTTCGATTCCAGTCAGGGGCATGTGCCTTGGTTGCGGGCACATACCAGTGGGGAGTGTGCTGGAGGCAGCTGATCATTGTTTCTCTCTCATCGATGTTTCTGACTCTCTATCCCTCTTCCTTCCTCTCTGTAAAAAAATCAATAAAATACATTTTTAAAAAATGACTTTACTGAAGGAGAGGAAGCTTAGGTATGCAAAGAGAACCAGTGGTGTGAAGAAAAGTGGAAAGTTGTGCCTGGCATTGCAACACTGTAAGGATTATTCCAATATTAGTTGCCCTGCTCTGTTTATAATTGCTAATATTACACAAACACTAGACAAATGCAGCAGCAAATCAATTGTATTCGCAGAATATTATCCTCATTGCATGTGTAGTTTGGGTACAGTTTCCAAACTTATGACTGAGTTTCTTCCAGTGTGATCAAAAGTATCTTTTCTCTTTGATCTGAATAAAACTGAATTGCGTGCTCTCTAGAGAAAAAATAAAGGTTCCCAAAAGAAAAAAAAGGGGAGCGGGGTTGGCTAATATGTAGTCATTTCTTATTCATTTACAAAGCTCTTCACGTTCTTAGACTATGGATGGTATATTAAAAATATTGAACTGGATGGAAGACCAAAATAAAATAAGAGTTTTAAATCCTAGACATCTCACAAGTAAAGTTTAATTCACAGAAATTAGAATTATTTTGACTTTATAATACGAGCTATCTCATATTTATAGTGGAACTGGCCCCAGGGAATTTGCCATATGATTCAGAAAACGTCACAGAAGTAACATTTCCTCAGACAAATTACTTTGCTGCCTCCCTTCTTGATGTTACAAACATAGTTGTGCTCATGCTCGGAAGGTTGACTCTGTACATTATGAGATTTTGTTCTTTGTCCTTAAAGGAAAGAAAGTACAGATATTTCTTTGGAGGATGAGAGGAACATGGAAGGAAAGAAAATCGTATTTGGTTGATGTATATGCCCACCGTTACATCAAGGCAAACCTGTTTGGTTCTGTGACAACCCATAAAAAAGCTCACAGCATTGGTCATGACTGAGCTTTCAGGTTCGTTCCAGAAATTGCACCAGCAACATAAAACACACAGGCAAAAGTGTCCAGGTGTGGAATATCATGGGGTTGCTATTTTCTTCTCTATTCTTTCCAACATGACTTCACTGTTGAACAGTGAACACCTGTTATTCTTCTTATGAAACAAAAACAACAAAAATCTTTAAAGGACTGCAATGCAGCCTTCTCTTACACTATCACATTCAGTGTCACGGAAAACATATGGTTCATTTTAAAACTGTTCCACGAACTCGCCAGTGAGAATTCATCTACTCAGTTCTCCACAATGAGGGAGGAGAAATGATCAAAAATCAGAAAGATAAGTGGCTGAGCAAGGGGCCAGATTCTCCATATAGAAGAAGGACACAAGCCAACAAAACTCCATCTACCATGGGACAAAGCGGCATTGCCCAGTGACTGCAGTCCTCAGAGGAGAATCTCACCCACCGGGCAGTTACTGCCATGCCTGCTCTATAGGTAAAGAATCTGGAACTCAGCCCCAGCTGGTTTGGCTCAGTGGAAAGAGAGTCGGCCTGTGGACTGAAGGATTCTGGGTTCGATTCCAGTCAAGGGTACATGTGGGTTGTGGGTTCGATCCCCAGTAGGGGGTGTGCAGGAGACAGCCTATCAATGATTCTCTCTCATCATTGATGTTTCTATCTCTCTCTCCCTCTCCTTGCCTCTCTGAAATCAATAAAAATATTTTTTTAAAAAGAATGTGAAACTCAGCTAGCTGCCAGGGCCTCATGGCTAGATGGTGGCAGAGCTGAGATGAGGTTCAGCTTGGCATCAGTCAAGGTGTTCTCTGTCCATGCCTCCCTAAGCTTTGGTCCTCCCCGGAGATCCCCTAAGAACAAAATTGCCTTCCCACATTGTCCGGGTTTATTTCCTTTCTTTTGCCACATGTGTGCTTGGCAGAGGAGAAGAAACTAAGATTCTACTCTCACTTTAAAGCACATGAAGAATCATCTCTGGGTTGGGGAGTGAGATGCCCAGCAGGGTGAGTGACAGGCAGGGTTTCCAGCTATCCCCTCTTGAGAATGACACATTCCTGCCTCTTCCAGGAAGGGGTGGCTGACTGAGGAAGGGTGCTCTGGCACCACACATGCATGCAGAGCACGAGCCCATCTACCACACACCCTATCCTCCAACCTCCAGGCACAATGATCCCAGGAGAGTTCTCATGAGCACCCAAACTTCATGCACCAGGCCCCTTACACAACCCAGTGGCCCCACTGTGCTGCTGTGGCCGCTATGGCAGCGTTTAGAGACAGAAGGCGAGCATCTGCCTGGCCACCTAGCATTCCAATCGTCTCTGCTCATGTCAAAGTTGTTTCTCACAGCTTCTGCCAAGGTGTTCATCATATTCCTGTTTGCAGTCCAGGGATCATAATACAAAATAAATCACCAAAGGGGAAAAAATAGAATTGCAAAAACAAAAAAACAAAAAAGGGAACTAATCTCTGCAGGCCTGCTCTCCAATTTCTGTTTTCAACACATTCTTTGGACATGGGCTGAAGACCAAAAGTGCAGAGTGCTGGGCCCCAAGAGAAGCATAGCCTTTCATTCTATTTCAGACAGACAAGGACCCAATCATTCCTCAGGTAGGGAGCTTCCAAAAGAGGACTTACACTTGTCAGTCATTTAATTAACAGAAGAAATGACAGCAGCCAACAGCTATAGAGCATGTACTACGTGTGGGCACTGGGCTATGCATATGCATTTAGGTTCATAATCTCACTGAACCCGAATGACAACTCTTCAAGTTAACTTCTCTTATATCCCCAGCGTACAGATAAGAAGAATTTGGTTTAAGAGCTTAGATGTCTGCTCAAAGCCATAGAGCTGGACCAGACTTTTCGCCCTGGGAGACCACACTGTTCCTAATTGCTATGCTCTACTGCTTGCCATCAGACCTTCAAGTGATGGGCATTAGATTCCAAATAAAACCCAGGTTGCCTGTCTAGCTGCTTACCTCACTCCAAAGTTTAACATTAGGACCTTTCCATTTCATGAGGCAGGAGGTGGGCTCAATGTAGGGGAGGAGAAGGGGAATCCAGAGGATTTAAATTATAACGGGAAAATGGATTGAAAGAGCTGAACGTATGTGTTGGAGCCAAATGGTTTGGCAGATGCAGCCATGTTCAGGGATTTGTGATGACAGGGACAGTCCTTTTTCCACCCCTCTTTGAGCTGCCTTTATATAACTTTATCTTTTATGTCCAAAGATCAAATAAAAAAGATCACATTTAATGAGAACTTGGGGAAATAAACTGGTGGCAATTAACGAGTAAAAATAACTTCTCTGTGGCTTCAGACCACAGGCGTTTGCTCATTTTAAGAGGCACAGGCAAATCACTTGAGGCCTTTTAGGCTGAGTTGGTCTCACGTTTCCTCCCACACCCATGGTGATTAAAGTTACAGTCAGTCATAGCTCTTGAACCCATGGAATTGTGTAGTAAGTAGAAGTACAACCAGGCCAAACTCATCAACTCACAAATGCAACTTATAACACAGAAGTCAAATGCAAGTCTCCTGTGTAACAGGTTGCTTTGTGTGGAATGGGATTAATAAGAGTTAGAAAAGGTCAGTGAGTAGTTATTTACAAGTCAAACCAGGAAACATACTCGCAAAGAGAGGCTTTCCTTCCTTCCTTGACCCTCAAGTTCTGATTCCACTCTCCCGGACTCTGGACACCTAGTTGGCCAAGATCCAATGAGTCATCACTTCACTGCCCTGTTTTCCACATGGAAATCTGTTTTGGTCCAGACAATGAGGCAGACCTGAAATCTACCTCAGACTTAGAATAACCAAGTTCACTCAAACCCCCACAGGCAGCCAGAGGGATTTGAGATTCCCACCTCTGCCCTGCACCACTGTGGCTTAGACCAGAACTTGGGAGGTTCTCATTGATCTTTGAGTCAAGCGAACACCTGATAAAATCTTGGGTGTCACCAGCTTTCTGATGACTCTGTAGACACTCAAAAACAGAATAATCTATAGGGTATTACTCTGAAATACTCCCTGAAATTTCCTAATTTGGGATGTAATGGGGGACTGACACACCAAGAGATTTGACACACTCCGCACCAAGGTCAAGTCTATCCTTGGTCTGTAACTCAATCCCATCCCCCAGAGCACTGCACTTACCGGTAGAAAGTAGCATAGTCCACTGTTGAGTGGCAGGTCTGAAACTCCCAGGACTTGAGTTTCTGGCATTCTCGATGGGCTCGGAGCTTTACCTTCACGGTCCCTTGACACAGTTCAGGCACTGGCTTTCGGCGGGGTCTGTTGCAGAACTCATTGGACTCCACCCTCCAGGACTCAGCAAAGTCATCCACATCAAACTTGAAGTTTCCATCTCCACCAATTAAGTCATCACGCTTATGTCCATTGTAGTTGCCACAAAGACCACAAAGTTTGCCCTTGAGGTGAGGGGCAGCCATGACTTCTACAAAACTGTCTCCATCCCAGGATATTTCCAAACCTAGAGGGAAAGAAGAAAAGGGGATAATTCCAAGTGTATACATCCTTATACAGCACATATGACCATCCCCTAACAAGTAATGCTAAGGGCTGGTCCACATTCTTGGTTACCTTTCATCCTTGCAATATTAAATGTCATGTGAAATTACACAAATCAATTATTGGTTAGGATGTAGAATTTTTAAACTGAACAAAGTTTGCTCTTATAATGATATCTTATGTATCCCTGGTTTGACTTGTAAATAACTACTCAATGACCACTTTATTCTAGGGTATATTGTTTGCCCTTTTCCAGAGGAATTGTGTTGGCCCAAATCATGATTTCACTATGATTAGTCTAATGCAAAAATGCAAAGATGACAAAAAATAATAGTTTTTAATGTATTTTTTCTTTATCTCCAAATCCCCCATATGAGTACACCAAATACCAAGTGAAAATTTTTGAACTATTTACAATAGCGACTGTAGTAAAGCAATAAATGTATAGCTTCGGAATACACCTCTTCAAAAGAGGGCTTCAGCACTGGAGGTATTGGAGGCTACCAGGCCATAGGCAAAAATTCCCCCTGTGCTGCATAGAAGCAACAGGACAGCACAGTCTTCTTTACCATGGAAACAATCTTAACTCCAAAAGGTAGAGAACATAGGTCCCTCTTTTTTGAAAATATGTTTTTATAGATTTTAGAGAAACAGGAAGGGAAAGGGATAGAGAGATAAAAACATCTATGAGAGAGAAATATCGATCAGCTGCCCCCTGCACACCCTCTACTGGGGATTTAGCCAGCAACCTGGGCATGTTCCCTGTCCTGGAATCAAACAGGTAACTTCCTGGTTCATGGGTTGACACTCAACTCCTGAAACACTAGCCAGACCATAGACCCTTCTTGGTTTGCTGAACTGACCATCTAAAACATTGAATGGTTTTTCTGAGAACATTCATGTTTCTCCAGAAATGCTGGCCCAAAGTTTTCAGGAGCCACTCCAGCCAATGATGCCACTGAACGGTGGATTTTCTGTGTCACATAGAACATCCAGATTATGCTGTCACAGGTGATATAGCCACATGTTGCCCTGTTACACATACAGGTAAGTCTGACTAGAAGGTCAGGAAGGAATGTCCTCATTCCCATCCTGGTCTTGTGTAAGAAGACACCATCCCCAGAGAAGGGAAAGGCCTTAATGAAAAGCCTTTTGAGGCCCTGGCCAGTGTGGCTCAGTTGGTTGAGCATCATCCCATGTACAAAAGCTCATCAGTTCGATTCCTGGGCAGGGAATATGGCCAGGGTGTGGGCTCAATATCTGGTAGGGGTGCATGTAGGAGGCAACTAATTGATGTTTCTCTCTCATATTGATGTTTCTCTCTCTCTCCTTCTCCCTTCCTGTCTCTCTAAATATCAATAAAAACTTATTTATAAAAAGCCTTTTGAGGTTCAATGCAAAGTAAATATCAAGCTCTTCTAGTCAAAGAAGGTTTCTTTTGGTTACAAATATGTGTTATGTGTGTTTCCTACTATTCTCCTGGTAATATCCTGGTAGTGCCTGAGCTCCCAATGAATGGTTGAACTAGAAAACCAATGAATGCCAGAGTGCTATCTGGGGCATGACCACCCAGGGAACATCTACAACAGGTCAGTGTGCACTTCTGCTCTGGGACTTCTCCTTTTTCACTGCCACTGTCTCCTAAGAGTGACAACCCACACAAAAAAAGCTCTTTTTAATCGAAGAAAGTCTCCCCGTGTGTTTTTAAATCTTACTCTCTTGGGTTTTTAATAAAAACTAGTCTTTCCTTGAACCAGTTCTGAGCATCTGGAAAGAGCAACATGACTCTCTTCTTGAAAGATCTTCCTGCCTTTGCTCTTTTGAGGCTGATGAGCAAATGTTCAGAAGATGCTCAGAAGTTGGGGAATAAGGCAGTAATGGGAAAGGAGGAAGAAGGGAAAGGATCTTGCTTGGGTATAAAAATTGGCATAAGGAATATCAAAGTGATGTGAGATCTGTAAGAAACACTGAGATGTAAGGTTCCAAAGCCAATATTCCCTAAGTTTGGACATAGGCCATGAAGAGAGAAGGCTGGCCAAATAGCATTCCTGTGAGGAGGCCACATAACAGCCACAAGAAAGAGTTACAGATCTGCTTTAGGGAGAGTTATTGGTAGAATAAACCAGTGGTCTAAAATTGGATATCTCAAGAAATAAACCGAAAAGTCCATATGTAAATCACTGTGTGGTAAATTAAAGGAATGGATGCATTCTTAGTTCATAACAAATGGTAGAAAAAGTTTTTGGGTTGAGATAAAAGCTGAGTTCAGAAAAGCAGTGAAGTAGAGTTAGGTGAAGAAACAAGAGAGATGATCATAAGAAAGTTTCTCTTGGGAGAAATCTGATGAAGAGAAGACAATGATAGGACAAAGTGAATAGAGAAGGGACACACTGCTAGAATGCCTACAGACTGGGCTGACCTCCCATGTGGATCTCTTGAGAAGATGGTGTCAACTCTGACAACCACAACTGTCGGATACGCTAATTTATATGTGTACATACCCCATCATCTAGCACAGTATCTGGCACATAGTGTATACTTACTAACTGAATGAATTACCCTGTAAATTGATACATCATGCGAAGCCAAGGAAATTGTGAATTTCATGCTGGTTAAGGCACTGAAATAACAATTTTGAGAAAAGACAAGCAAACTATAATATGATTTGTAATACACTCTCTACGGTATAGAGGAAACTTGACCTTATAAGCCTGTAGCCAGGCAGCTGCCCAGCAAGAGAAATGAGGGGGGAAATCAGTTTCATCCACACTCTAACTTTTACAGCACAATTCCAAGACTTTTCCGTGCTGCACAATTTTCCAAACTACAAATCTTTTTCCTAGACAGCAGGCAAACACTCTTCTTCCGAGTGCCACAATGATTGAGAATTTCTATCCAAAGAAGCTCCAACATCTCTACTGACAATAACATAATAAATTTGAGACTTTGGCAACTGACTTCATGGGAATTCAACTCACAGTGAACAAGGTGGCCATTGTGTTCTTTCTCTGCAATGGACTGGTGGTCTGCGCAGGCCAGGGGAGACCCACTGTGTTCAGTAAACTCTTCTTAAAACTCTTACCATCTCACTCACAAAACATGGTCCCCAAAGTAAGAGCATTCTTTGTAATTCGCTTTCTTTTCCTTCTCTTTTCTTTATTATATTAAAAGGATTTGCATGGGCCAATGCTAGCTTTCATATTCTGAAGGGACAAATTATTCAACTATCGATGCCTTTGTCTCTTGCGGTATTGTATACATATGTGTTGGCATCATTTTTTTTCTACTCTCTTCATTAGTAAAATCCATTAAAACTAGATTACAGTAGTGACAGGCAAAAAAACCCCTAACAAGTTGTAATTGAAGAGATTGCTCTTCCAAAAGATATTTTAAATAAGCATCTTAGGAGATGAAATATCATGGAAGTGTGGGCTTGGGTTCATCTTTTCTGCAGCTGGGATGAGTTTCCTAATTCTCTTGCTGGAAACTGGGTAGAAACAACTGGCAGAGTCAGAGGCTGGAGCCGAAGCACACGTCCCATCCAGAGATGAGCAGCCGCTGCATTCCTTCCGCTGTATGAACAGCCTTCCAACTTTCCCTCCTCACCAGTGCGAGTTTTACTAACGTGTTCTTCACCTTCAATCATGTGACCTAGCTCCAGACCCCTAGTTTGGGAGATTTCCTGGGGGGTGGGGGGACAAATATGGGGAATTGTTCTTTGATTTCATGGATGTTTTTGTTGGTTCTGCTTTGTTTTGTTTTTAAGTTGTTATTGGTGCTCTTGTTGTTATCCATTAAAGGAGAGAAGAGGGGGGAAATCAATAGACATACCAGAGAGGTGCTTAAAAATGGATGCTTTTCTGTTCAGTTTACATCTAAGGAAAAAAATTATATATAATATTTCCAGGTCCAAGTGTAGAACTCTTGATGAACTCGGAAACAAACATTAAATAAAAAGCCACACTCACATGTGCTAATGCCTTTCAGGTGGGTCTGCTGTAACTCTTTCAGGTAGAGCTGATGACACAAACAGATGGCAGAAAGGAAATATTTTTAAATTATCTGCCAAGTGCCGAGAGTGGGGTGGGGGAAGTGAGGGAATGTGCAGTGCTTTCTCAAGATACCAAGCGTTGCTCAGAGCCCTGTGTACTACCCCGATGTCATCAGGAAAGCAGCTACCACCGAATTCCACCCCAGTGACAGGCCACAGTGCTCCCTGCAGGTGATCCCCGTCATGACATGCTGAGTCCACAAACCACAGGGGCAAAGTTATTCTTCCCATTTCCCCTTCCTCCAGCCGCAGGCTTGATTTAAGCTGTTACTCTGAAGAAAGTACCCTTTGATCATATGAGCTTATGAAACTGGAGAAAAAAAATGATGGAAGAAGAACCCTCAAAGGATATTTTAAACAGACAATCAATAGGCGATAAAAAAAAAAAATATCCCTAAGGGGTAGTACAAGCTGAGGGTGGTCGACCAGATTGGAAAAGACTCTTGTCTGGAAATGCAATTGTCCCATTCAACAGGTAGTGTCAACGCCAGTTGAATGCCCAGAGGAATACAGCTCTTCCCCAGGAAGTGGAGAGCCCGTGAGCTTCATGGTTCCAAGAAACTGTTCAGCTGAGTATGAAGAGAGCCACATAAATTACTTGAATCCTCGGATGGAAAAATTAATGAAACTGGCAAACTAAGTTCAAGGCCTCGAAGAGTTAGATCCGCTAATCAAATTATGGTGCCTATGATGTATTATTATTTTCTTAGCAGCCTCATCCTTGTGCTCATTTTTACAATGTGGACTCCTTACAAAGAGCACACTTATTCCATAAGGTACCGCCAGCTGGGAACAGAGTGGTGTGGAACCTCCTAGCTGTTAGCAGTCTTTGAGCATCCAGGATCCATGGGAGAAGCGGTCTGTGGGTGACTAATAGTTTCCATATCAGTAGAACCCACTGTGTTCAGCTGGCTGGAGCACAGATAGACCAGGCGCTTCTCATTAGTGCTGTTTACTCATGTGTCACTCCTGCACATTTTACAGGGACCCACCAACTGCTGCCTCCTTTGAGGGAATGAGCCGAGGCCTCTCTCTGAAGAGGGGCCTGTCATTTGCATCCGACAGCAGGTGGCTATGTTTTCTGAGTAGGACTCACTGCTCTAAAGTTGAATGCATGGAGCGCTGTACATCTGCCACACTCAAGGTCAAGCATGGGCATCTTTCCCCCTTAATGGGATGTTGCAGTACATTAATAATGAACATGTTCTCACTGGAACCATGCCGTCTTCTCTAAATAAAAGCTCTCTGGGCTTCTCCTTGGCTTCCTGCCTTGTTTAGTTAGGCTGGCATTCCATAGGCTGCATCAATTTATCAAACATATAATTGGCTTGAATTGAAACAGTTCACGGGGTTCTGGAGGTAGAGTAGAGCTAAGCAGTCTCTAGAGCCCCTCCGAAGTGCCTGCCCTGCCAATGTCTCCCTTGTGGCCTCGTATTATCTAAAGGAACTGGAACCCCAGTGATGCTTTCGCTTGGTTAAATTCTCATCAATGCAAAAAGCAAGACACGTCCCGATTTCCTCAGGTATCACACTTAAACAAATAGCACAGCCCAGGAAATCACGCAACCTAACACCCAACTAACAAAGAGTATGAACAAACCAAAGGTAGCATGAAAGGAACCACATGTGATCTAACACACCATGTAAACGAGCTGAACTCATACTTTGGGGCCAATACTGAAGAATCGAATTCTGCTTCTAAGATGCCTCTCTTAGGCAGCACATCACAGACAAAAGGTTGCACCTCATTGAACCCATACGAGTAACCTAGCAACAGTGAACCCAGCAACCACTGCTGGAGATGTAGCTAACCCTTCCAATGGAAAGACAGAGGCCAGTGGGCCTCAGGTAACATGGGCTGCTGCGAAAGGGCCTCAGGGTCAGCTCCACCTGCCCAAGGCCAGGGGAAGAGCTCTCAGCAAGCATCCCAAGGGTCCTCCAGCGGGAGCCAATGGTTCCAGCCACCAACCCGGTGAGCATCCTTCCCCAGGGTCAAGAACAGACAGGGCTGCTGATCACACACACATACACATACACACACAGCAGTTTCCTTTGGAGGACTCCCCCTTCTTGGGCCGATGCTGACAAGGAAACACTCTCACAGATGTGAAATGGCACACTACCGACTCAGTTGGGAGGGACACTGACAATTCCAAGCTGGCCATCGGGGGCCTAAAATTAGCAACAAAACACGAGAAGAGGTTACTTGGGGAGCAGGACTGCTAGTTGTGGAATGAGGATGGAAAGGCACTGGGTGGCCAGGGATTGCAAGACCGGTGGGACTGGAGTGGGATTGCAAGGCAGGGGGTGTGCCAGTGTCTCTGGCTATTCAGGGGCACCTTCAAGATCCGCTGCCTGCAGCTGGGCCACTCTCCTGCCTCTGGGTTGCCCTGAGCAGAGGGGGAGCTGGGTCCTGAGCGCTGAGGCGATGCAGCTGTGCGGGGTGGAGAGGTGGAGGGCCAGACACCCCGTGCTCCCGAAGCCCACCTGCTTTGGTCGTCACTTTCAGGAGGTAGCCGTCCAGGTCGATGTGGAAGTGCGGCGCCCGCCAGGGCAGCGCGATGCGCGAGCCGTTCCAGCGCACGGTCAGGTGCTGCTGGAGGCTCACGGTGCCCGCGCCCAGCACCAGGTCCACCGACTTGGTCCACGAGAAGGAGCGGGTCCTGCGGGCGTCGTTCTTCACCAGCACCTGGAAGGGCGAGGCAGGGGAGGAGCAGTCTTTCGTCAAAACGTACTGACACGTCCCCTGAAAGTTAAATGTCCGTCCGTCAAAAGTGTTGTAGTGGGGATCTCCGAATACCGTGCAAACGCCGGGCTCTGCGGGTGGGTGAGAGACAAAAGCAGGGTCACAAACCGAGCGCAGGACTCCAGGGGAAATGGGGGGGCCCTGCAGGAAACCCGGAAGGGAAGGGGCACCCACCTGGTAGGGGAGGGCCTTACAGAGATGCTCTAAGCAAAACCAACCTAATACAAAATAAAGTTAGGGTTGGTTGGTGCTTTTAAAAGTCTGTGCCAAACCTCACAGGACATGGAATGTTCCTGGTGCTTTTTATTTGTAACACTTCTGAATTTTTAAAGCATCTCTGTTTTGGAGCCTTGATATGCATCGGTGTTCTTAACGTAAGGGATGGAGAAATGGAACTATGATCATTTTGTAAATAGAACTGGACTAATTTTATAACCCATATAAACAAGAACAAACACAAATAAATAAGAGGCAGCAAAATAAATGACAATATGCCAACACACAGTGTTATCTCCACCTAACTAATTTAAAAAATTGTAAACAAGGTAGTCTAGATGTTACTCGTGGTTTTAAACTAAAGCAGGATATTCAACACATATATTTACTAAGGACAAATAAATAGAATTGCCAGATACATGCTCAATACCACAAGGAACCAAGTTCTGATAAAGAGTCTCTATGTGTTTTGTAGGAATACAAGGTTCAATATTTTGATCTGAGTTAGATTTTTTAAAAAAAAGTCATAAAACCCATCATTTAGTCAATTTAACTAATTCCAATGAGTTCACCACTTCAAAGTACCTTTCATTCAAATACTTACGAGACCCAAGTAGAGTTTGACATTTTGGAGCATCTCAAAGATTTTTTATAGAAAATTAAATATTATTTATTTTTTTAAACAAAATTTCACATTGATCTGTTCTCCATCTAAAGCTATTTTATCTGTTTTGAAGGAGGCTTGTACAATAAGGAACTGAGGAATTCATTGAGAGAAATTAGCCCAAATGATGAAAGAACTATAACAAAAAGTACAATTTCCAGCCAACACCAGAACAGGTCAAAACTATGAGATGATCACATAAGCAATCGTTCTGAATACCTACAAGTCAAGACACAAGAGTCAACAGATCCGATTGGACCCATGGGATTCATGGCTAACATTTGCTTTTCATGGTCTATAGTGTTTGGAGACTACATTTGTTCTATGTTGTGATATGTCATTTCAAGTGGCAATTTCATGTTACTCCATTTAAATCACATGTATTTGGAATTTGGTAGATTAATTGTTCTAAGTTTTTATCTTTTTGATAGAAACTCAAAAAGAGAGTTTGGGGCATGTACAAATATTTGTTCAATTTCAGTGAATAAATATTTGGAGGGCTGTATTAAAGACTATTTAGGGAGGCGGGTAAAAGAATGGGGAGGAAAGGCAGGCTTTACAAGGTCAGCAGCAATATTTGAATGCATCTTCCACTTCTGTTTCTTTCTTACCCTTCTCTTGGTGGTTTTCTCCATTTGACTCCAATTTTGCTCATTGTTGCTACGCCTTTACCTCACCCCCACCTTCCTGATTCTATGTCCCCTCTCAACTAGTGTTCTCACCAATCTATTGTTAAGAATGTAAATGTCTTTTTACATATTTCCTAGAACCCCAGATACTCACCAACTTCAAACGGGAGGGGCAAGGAAAGCATTCCTACCTTCAACATCTCATCTAAGATAAATCAAACCCTAAAGCCATGGCTGACATCCTAGGGCCTCCTGACTCAGTCCCCCTCCCCGTTTCTCCACCTCCTTCCTTTGCTCCATAATGGCCCATGTCTGTCCCACACTTGACACTGCCCAGCACAGGGTCCTTCAGTTTCCAGCTGCAACTTCATGAATGCTCCACTTCCCTTCCCTCCAAATCTCTAAAGTGGGACTCACACATAGCTCTGAGGTTCTGGGGTGGTCTTAATTTCAAATACTCTACCCTATAGACACATTGTTTTCCAGTTTTGGGGTTGAAAATATGGCCACCAAATCCATAGCATGATTATGATCATCAAATTCTACCCTAGCTTATAGTTATAATGCCTTAAACTCTATATAAATCATATATGATGTATATTTTATATAATTTTTCAGTGCCTGGCATGCTGCCCTGCTGTCCTATATATTGGATCTCCCTCTCCCTTTCTCTCTCCCTCTCTCTTCCTCTCTTACTCTCTTTCTCTCTCTCTTTCTCTGATTCCTCTTTGCATTACTCACAGCATTGCCCAGTACAATACATATTAGGTATCAATAAATATTAGCTGAATGAATGAGCTAATTAATTAAAGAATATATTTTAGTGGGAAAAAATTAACTGCTCCCACTGAACTTCCTAAAATTGATAAGTATAATGACTGGCATATAGAATTTTGCTTAATTAATTAATTGAATAACTGACCAATGCTCTCAGAATAAGGAGTTAAGGCTGCAACTGGAATGAAGGGTGCTGACCAGCTGACCTGGAGATGGGGAGACGGTCCTGGATCACGCAGGCCAAGGCAGTGTTATCACAGGGGACCTTATAGGTGCAAGAGGAAGGCAGGTGAGTGTCATGCGAGGCAGCGTGAGGAGGACTCACCTCGCCACGCTGGCTTTGGAGATGGAAGGAGGCCTCGGATCAAGACATGCGGGCAGCCCCTCGAAGCTGGCCAGGGAAGAAACAGATTCTGCCCAGCAGCCTCCAGGAGATGGCAGCCCTGCCAACACTTTGACTTTGGCCCATGCAGATCCGTTTCAGACTCGTGGCTTCCAGAACATGTAAGATAATAGGTGCGAGTTGTTTCAGCCACCGGGTTTGTAGTACTTTATTACGGCAGCAATGGGAAACTAATAAACTTCGCAAAAACCAAGGCAACTAGTCTAAAGAGACTAGTTTATGCCGGGTACCATCGCCACCATCTCTAATCTCCACTGCTTTTCTATACACGTTGTGTATTATTACCCTAAATTTTTGGCCATAAATTTGGAGAGGTTGCCATGATGCTCGTGGTCACTGGACCAATAGCAGTCAAGACAGAGTCCAACCCAGTCTCTTCCCTACCATGACTCACAGCATCCTGTGCAGTTGTTGTCAGCTGAGATCACAGAGCTCTTTGGGGCACTGAAGAAGTGTGTGGACACTCTTCCTTCCAAATGCACGAGTACATCTGCTTAAATGTAAGCTTCATAGACGCCCTGTCCTGAGATTGATCAGTAACCTCCTGAGAGCATGAACTTCAGTTAAAGCATGCCTGTCTAGAAGTTAATTAGAAACGATATTCCATGGTTTTCATATTTACGTGTCATCCTTGCACAGGGGCCATGCTAATCTTCTCTGTATCATTCCAATTTTAGTATATGTGCTGCCGAAGCAAGCACCATGGTTTTCATATTTAATGTGCTTATAGTTCATCTGCCCAGCTACAGTAGAGGTTCCTAAACTCAGGGTCTGCATCAGTTTCTTATCCGTGCCCTCCAGGCACCTTCCAGAATGCTGAAAACTCACCAAGTGTTAATGCAGACTTGCTTTAAAACATGCATTTTCCCCATTCTTGTCATCCAAGCTCTGACCTAAACTAGAAACTGCTATTTATCAATTAAGAGAGGTGTGTACCTGAGCCAAAGAGATGAGCTCCACATCTTCACCTAAACCTAGTTTCCAACTTGAAAGCCACATGGGAGCTCTGCAAACACACCCTGCTTTGCAAAGGGCCCTGGGTTTGAATCCCAGTCCCAAAATACAAAACCAGGAACAACTACCTACAAACCTCAGTTTGTTCACCTATAATATGGGTCTAAGAACAACTACCTGGAAGGGTGGTTATAATGATAAGGGTAACACTGCCAGAGTGCTGAGAACGTAATAGATGCTCAGAGAAAAGTCATTTTAGATTTATTCTTATAAACTCTGTGAAAATCCAGCAAATAGATATCTGCTATTGGCTAAAATACAGCTGGGCAAGGACATGTAAACGTAGATTTGTTGACATTTTGAGTCCATCAGATGCAGATTGGGGGCTAGAATGCAGTGAGCCTTCTAGGCCAAAAGAAGACTGTGAATAAGTCTTAGACATGGAAAAGCTCACAACTAGCACATTAAGATCCAGAGAGCAATCTGACAGGAATGGGGAGTTGCTTCAGAGATGTGAGAACCTGTGCTGTCTAAATAAATGGGCCTGAGATTAATTGCCAGCCGAGAAGTTTAAATATATTCCAAAGGACCAACAGTTCTTAACGGGTTTCCTCTGAGACATCAATCCTGCCCGTGGCTCTGCCAAAATAAGTAGAAATAAACAAAAGCTCTGGAGCTCCAATGCGTCCGACGCCCCCTCCTCTCCACCACCCTCCTGACAGTTTACCCCGCTCACCACAATAAAGGCTCTGAGAATTCTCTAGCAAGAAAACGTATTTCGGTTTGCTTGACCCAGCACTTCCCGAACGTATTTAATCACAGAGTCTTGTTTTGAAAACATTACTCATGACTATCCCTCAGCACCAGCGTTTTATAAAACAAACGTTGGGAGACTTTGCGAGAGACCAGCGCAGGAAGCTGGTGCCGGTTCTTGGGGAAGCCAAGTTTGGGTTCTGACGGGCTCTGCAGAAGGGAAGGGCTGCTGGAGAAAAGGCAGAAATTAGTTGCTGGTGGTAGGAAGAAGGTGTGACTGCCATGGAAATAGGAAAACGATTTACTGGAAAAACAAGACAAAGAGCCGATGCACAGACTTGATGACCGATTAGCCACACGGGAGAGAAACATCAAAAGTATGAGAAATAACAGAGGCTCACCACCCGTGCAGCTGGGATAATGGGGTGCCAGGACCCAGTCAATAGGCAGGGCTTGGAAACAGCCATTCAAACCTTCATCCGACTCCCCACACTGATCAGTTGGAGAATCAAAGGTAGCAACGGTTACTACAGTCCAAATGCAGTACTCAAGGAAGAATGTGGTCTCCAAGATAATTAAGAGCTGACATCTGCCAAATAGCATCTTACCAAGAAGTCATATCTTAGGGACCTCGAAGCTTGGGTCATCTGAACACAGAAGGAGAGAATACCTACAGGAGGGATGCCGGGGAGGCAGAGCTGGGAGCTTATCCGATGAAAGGGCAAAAAATCAAAGCAGGGGAGGTGAGCACCAAGAAGAGAAAGAAAGAACAGTACGGAGACGTGGAGTGTTGCTGGGGCCCCTGGTAAGGAGAAGGAATGGTAACATCCATGAATATGAACTTCACACCAAAGGGAACTGTGGAGTGCTGCGCAGGAGTCGGTTCTCCAAATTCCCAAGGAAGTTTAGAACTCGAATGTGGTAACCCAAGAGCCTGAAGAGGTTAAGGGGCCTCATAAGCATCGATACCTTTAAAACATGAGCAAATACAACTGCTTTCAAATAGTCCCCAGTCATGGAGGGAAAAGACATTGGCAAACTTCATATACCTTTGAAGGCAGACCTCCAAAACAAAAGTGCAGCCCATGGAGGACATAAATCTGCCTGAAGGTGTAGGCTCTGGAGTCTCCTGGGCCAGAGGATTGCCCTGTTTAATTTCTCAGATCTCAGACCCTCCTTTGTTCGATGGGGATAACAATAGCTTGTACTTCATGGATCACTGTGGGGAGTAACTGATAGATGCATAGAGAGTGTCTATCACATGGCCTGACACAGACCTAGTCATAAATCAGTGCTGGCACTAGGAGTGATGGTGTGCCAGCAGAAGTAGCAATTGTGCTAATCTTTGCTCATAGATGTGACCTCCAGAGAAGAATAAACCTGCCTCAGCCCAGCATATAGTCAAGGGCAATTATTATATACTAGGGGCCCAGTGCACAAAAATTTGTGCACTCGGGGGGTCCCTCAGCCCAGCCTGTGCCCTCTCGCAGTCTGGGACCCCTTGGGGGATGTCCACCTGCTGGTGTGCCTGGCCAGCCTGGGTGAGGGGCTGAGGGCCGTTTTCAAGCTGTCCACAGTTCCTTCAGGGTTCAGGTCCCTACTGGGATACCTGACCAACCTGGGTGAGGGGCTGAGGGCCATTTTCAGGCTGGCCACAGCCTCTTCAGGGTTTGGGTCCCTACTGGGGTGACTGGGCAGCCTGAGTGAGGGGCTGAGGGCCATTTTCAGGCTGCTCACAGTCCCTTCAGGGTTCGAGTCTATACTGGGGTACCTGGCTAGCCTGGGTGAGGGGCTGAGGGCTGTTTTCAGGCTGCCCACAGCTCCCATTGACCCATAGTCTCAGTGAGGCTGGCTGGAATCAGGTTTCTGGGGTTTATTTACCTTCTGTAGTTGAAACTTTGTTACCTTGAGTGGAGGCCTAGGCAGGTAATGAAGCCTCCTGTTTGCTTCAGCTCCGTGGCTTCTATAATTGAAACATTGTTGCTGTGAGCAGAGGCTCAGCCAGCCTAGGTAGGCAGTTGCAATGGAAGCCTCATTTGCTCTAGCTCCATGGCTGCCAGCCTCCATCTTGGCTGGGTTAATTTGCATACAGCCACTCTGATTGGCTGGGGGCATGGCTTGGCTGGTGGGCGTGCTTATGTGTCTTGGAGTGGCGGTCAATTTGCATATTACTCTCTTCTTAGACTAGATATGGGATGTATTTCCCACACAGTGTGCTTCTCAGTGTCAGAGCTTGGGGTTTGTGTCCTTACTGTGTGTTCTCTCTTCACTAGACTAGTATTTTAGGTGAAACGTGCTTCAGGGGTTTCAGTCATCAGTTCCTTCAGTCAAAACTGAATCTTTCTTAAGATTCAAGATGGCAGCCTTGCCCAAAATGCACCAGGTATTTAATAATGAATTTATAGATCTCTTTATGTATAGAAATTAGTCAAGAAAATCACTTTTAATGGAAAGATTTGATAATGGTCCATCTATATGGAAAAATAACTTTCCCAAGCAGAGGTCCGAGGAAACCACATGATATGATGGAATAAATACTAACCTCAGCAGGTAAAATAAAAACAGCAGGTTCTCATCCCAGTATGCCCAGTTAATTCTACAGTGACCATGAGCCTCCATGTCCTCACCTAGGAAGTGGGAGGGTTGACTCGTTAAAGTCCATTCCTTCATACACTCCCACGATACTAAATGCTGATGAACTTGAGTGACATAACAACTTTGCTTTTTCTCATTCCTGATGGAAATTAGACACAATTAATTTCAGTTTAAAACTGTGCATTTTTTAATGTTGTAAATAAAAAGACTGGGGGAGATCATCACTCATCACTGGAAACATCTCACTCTGAGTTACCAGGAGAGAAAAAAAAAAACCTGGAAAAATGAGTGGACATGGACAACCAAGCCAGTTTGACATGTGGGTGAGTGCCCAGTAGACCAATCATCACTGCTTTGCACATGAACTTGGGAAGGTGGAGGTATGGCCAGGCAGATGACAGCCTGAGCACTATAGTTGGGAAACTTCTCCTTATGTCCTTCTGTCTCCCATCCTCACCAGTCCTGAGGCCCTGCAGAGCTTGTCTTTCCTTCCGAACTGAACTATCATCACACTGAACTCAGTGACCTAGAAGTCAGTGGGAGGAAGTCTAGCCCAGGCCCTGGGGCCAGACTTGCTTATGAGAATCCAGGCTCCACACTCACCTTGGGCCTCCCTCTGAACCACTAAGCTTCCTCAACCATAAGATGGCTGAGAATTAAGGAGGATCAAATGAGATAGTCCATGTCAGGGTCCTGACATGTAGCAGATGCTGAGTAAATATCACTTCCTGCTGCAGCTGCTACTGCTGCTGCATTTGCCATTGTTGTTATTTGATGAGAATGATGATGACTGTTAACTAAATAATCAGAACTGATGGAGTACTATCACAGTGTGGGACCAATGCCCCACTGAGTGTGGCTCAGTTGGTTGAGGGTCATCCTATGGACCAGGAGGTTGCCAGTTCTATTCCTGGTCAGGAACATGTCCAGGTTTCAGGTTTGATTCCCAGTAGGGGACATATAGGAGGCAGTCAATCTGATTGATGTTTCTCTCTCATCAATGTGCTCTCCCTCTCTCTCTTCCTCTCCCTCTCTCTCTCTGAATCAACAAAAACATCTATAATAATAAGAGCATAATATGCTAATTAGTCCGGGCAGCTGAATGACCTTCTGGACGACCTTCTGAATGACCATGCTATGACACCCACTGGCACCAGGTCAGCCAGGCAGGTGTGATGCAATTGGTCCAGGGCCTAGCCATTGCCCCATGATCATCCTGCAGAGGGAGGCCCAGGCCACCAGCCAATGGGGCAATTTATCAATCAAGGAGCTCCATGATCACCCCAAAGAGGAAGGCCCAGGCCACCCGACCAGCAGGCTATGGTGGGTAGGCGGGCCTCCCTCTGCAGGGTGCAATCAATTGCCCCAAAGATGGAGGTCCAGGCTACTGTGCAGCAGCTTGTGTCCTTTGTGGGGCAATTGATCACAGGGCTCCTAGAATGTGAGAGGGCACAGGCCAGGCTGAGGTACACACACCTTTCCCCACCCTCCAGTGCACAAATTTTGTGCACTGGGCCTCTAGTTTATTATAAAAAAGGATGACCCTTAATTACTTCAGGCCCCTCCTTCAACTTTGCACCAATTCAAAGCCCCCCCCCAAATTTAAAGTAACAATATCCCTTAGGACAAAACAATGTATAAAACAAAAACCAACAGATTTCTCCCTCTCCCCTTCAATCCCCCTGCCTGTGTGGGGTTTCCTAGCCACCACATGTGGGACAGTTGGGTTTCATTTGCTGCCCTGTCTGCTGGTTGGGCCTCGGGAGCAGTGACAACCCCAGCTCCAGGTGCTGATGCAGAAAGTTCAGTGGCCACTGAGCTTAACACCTCCTTGGCAGGGCTGGGGTCCACACCACACATGCTTATTCTACAAGCATCTTGAGCTCCAGTTTCAAATTTCCTTGCTTCCCCAAGTTAAGGACAGACTCTTGGTGTTCAGGGACCTGGAGCTGCTTACAGTTTTGGAGGCCAGAAACCTTGCTCAAACACAGAATGACTAATTTGCAGAACCTCTGTCAGGGGAGATTTCTCATAAAATGGGCCCCAAGGTCGCTGTTTCATTAAATTGTTGTTGTATTCCCCCTCCTGCAGCTACTCCTTAATTGGTGACAGTGGCAGCCGTGCCAGAAGCTTCAGTAAGATGTGCCAAAACTAGCCAGGGCGCTTCCAGGTGGGTGCGTGAAGCAGGTGGGGACCCTCCGCACAGCAGGCTCACTGGGCTGCACACAGCTGGAAACTAACCCTTGGGGGGTTTAAAGAGGTCACCTGGCAACTGTGAGCCTCCTTGCACCCTGAGTTGCTGGAATCTGATATTTCCTGTTACTTGTGGGATGTGTTGTTGAGGTTAGTTCAATTAAACGCACATCTGTGCTCAGTGTAGCCCTGCCCGCCCCCGTGTTATGTAACTGTGAACTTTCCTTTTGGGTTGGGAATCTAATGGTTGGGACTATTACAGCTACAGGCACAGCTTCATGCACCTAGGAGACTCGGGGCTGGGCATCCATGGTGGGTGTCATTGGCTGCCTCTGGTCTTGTAGATGGTTGAGATTAAATTCTTTCTCATTCTCTCCCTCCCCTCATCGTCTCTCTCTCTCTCTCTCTCTCTCTCTCTCTCTCTCTCTCCCTCTCCCTCTCCCTCTCCTTCTAAACACACACACACACACACACACACACAAACACACCTCTTATCAGTGAAAAGTTTGCTTCTAAGTATAATTTCTATGTCTGAAAACCGATATCCTGCCAGCAAAGAATTTTTCTACTTCAAGTCTCTGTTGGGTGGTCAGGTCAAAATTTCACCCACTGTTTGCTGACACACAGTAAGATAGCTTACATAAACCAAGAGCTATAAGCCCACAGGACAGTGGCCTTCATGGCGCCTCACCCTCGGTCCCATGACTCTGGTCCAGGCACAGCGAGACTCACTTTGGGCTATAGCTCATACGTTGGCAAGAAACAGCACTGTGTACAAAAACGTCCTCAAGTTTTCTCAGCTCACTTTCAGTATTTTATTTTCAATAACTCATCCAAACCCAACATAATTCTTTTGCGTTGGGAAAGGAGAAAGGAAGAACTCCTGTGTTCGTAGAACCCAACGATGCTTTTCATATTTCCTTCAGGTCTGATCTTAAGAGGATTCTTTTTTTGTTGTTTTTTAATAGCATCATCATCGTCCTCACAGACCAACCCTACAAAGCCTATCCTAATCTGAGGAGGTCAACCAGTTAGTGCCTCAGTTGCAGCTTCCTACCTACTGAATTCTAAGTTAACCACTACCACTGGCTATTGCAGACAGAAGCCTGTGAAATGTTCTGCCTCAACTTTCTGTCCTCTTTCCTGTTCCTTTCAGAGGCCTGAACAGCTCCTAACACTAGCAAGACAGGCCTGCACAGCCAGAGGGCAGGAATAGGAATTCTGTGGGATTTTAAACAGTACAATGTCACCCCTGATGACAGAAGGTGACTGACACACCTCTAGCTACTGCAGATAATCCAGTACTAAGGCTATGCAATAACCCATCTCCCTGAAGCATGTGCATATATGGATCTAAGTGTTTATCCTCACCTCTGACTAAGAAGGTATTGCATGTAGCTGACAGGCGTGCGGACTAGATGATTCCCAACGCTGAGGGCAGACATAGATGCTGAAGCCAGGAATAAGCTCACTGGTCAAAACTGCATGCGGGCAGACTGCAAATTAACGTTGAGCTTCCTCGCAACTAGGTGGTGACTTTGTTCCCACGATGTAATTATGCCTTTATAGTTTTTTGTAGGATGAAGCAATGAAACTCCAGAACACGTCAATTCCATCCAGAAGCTGCTGGTCTGTCCCGGCTCACACTGGCAGCAGGACGCCCTTGCCTCACTCACCGACCTCGAGTAATCACAGCGAGTTGGGAGGGAGTTACTGCTGCTAGTATGGCAGGTGTTTCCACACTCACCTCTGCTCTTACCCGTTTGGAATATCAATGGCTCTCAGCCAGGGCGGATGTTGCTCCTTAGGGGACCTTTGGCAACATCTGGGGACACTGTTGATTGTCACAGTGTTGGGGACAGGACTGTTCCCACATCTTGTTGGTAGAGACCAGAGATGCTGCTGAGCATTCTACAATGCATAGGCCGGGCCCACAACTGAGAAGTATCTGGCCGATCTAGCAGGAATAGCGAGGTTGAAAATCCTGCAGTAGCTAATAGGGTACGTATACGTGTGGCTTTGTTGGAATAAAACCATTTTCTGGTTTCAGAAAACACTAGCCTTAGTTTTTACTTCAGCCTCTAGGCATTTGCTCTAGAAACCCACCTATCAGAAGAGCTTTCCCAACAGATGGAGGAGGAAAAAAGCTGAAGGTTTCTTCTGGACCCTGGTTATAATGACAAGCAAATTTCAAAACAGGAGGCCTCTGGCCACAGCTGGAGGACACCAGAATAAGTTCACCTGGATGTGCTCCTGCTACAAAAGGTGGGGGCATCCCACCTCTTAATGCCATCTGAGCAAATTCGCCCGATAGGATGTGTTTTGCAGCCCCAGTGGGAGAACTGCTGGGCAGCAAGAGAGTAAACAGATGGAAGAAGCGCAGAAGGAAGCTGAGAAATAGCCATCTGATGATGTCATTGAGAGCTAAATCGAGAACCACATGCCTCCCCCTGCCACCTCCCCCGCACTGCCCTGCTGGATGCAGGTGCATGGGGTTCACATCTCCCGGGTGCCCTCTAGCTGGGTGGCTTTCCCTCCTGCAAATTGCCTCTCTCAGGGACAGAGGTCATGGGCCCCTTCACATGCTTCACACAATATTTACTATGACTGCTTGGAACCTTGGTTTGATTTTGTCATGTCCAGCCTTCTAGTTCTCTTCTTTCTTTTATTCTGATAAGTCACACAGATCCTAAATATAGGAAGGCTAACACAGCTAAATATGGAAAGGCTAATGTATCACGGATAAAGCAGTAATGAAATGCAGCTTTTCTCTAGCTCTCCCAGTAATCACCACGCTGACTCTTGCAGGATAAAGCCGGGTTATTCCAGACCCAGGCTGTTTCGGTACAGACTGGCCATGTGTTTTTGCTAAGGGGTGTGATGGGCATATGCAACCTATCTGTGCTCACGCAAACTGAAAGGTTCACTAGAAAAATCCGAGGGGCTCCTTTGAAGTCCGCCTCGCCTTCAACTAGGAGATATTCTCTAGGGAAGTGCATGGATATGGAGAAAACCATCCATTTAGACTCTACACTGCTCACCCAGAAAGGACCTGAGCTGGAGGCAGCCCCCTAACCACCTGTAAACAAAGTTTCCCCAGAGGGCTCCTGGGAGGAGGGCGAAGTATAATAGCTTACACATGTGTTAAGAAATTAACTGGTGTGCTAATCCTAGCTAATTCTTTCTGCATTAATTTGGGGGATCTATTAAGCCATATTTTGTTGGCCTCCTTTGAGTTATTTTATGTACTTTTAAAAATGTTCTTTTATTAAATCTATAATTTAATGTTCATTGATTCAATCAGTACTTTTATGCAATGTATAATGCCTAAGTATTTAGTAGCTCTTCATCTCAAAACTTCATGACGTGTGTACATATATGTATATATTACATATAATCTACTATGATATTGGAAAATCTCTGTATCTATTGTCCAAAATATTTTAGACAAGTGGAATAAACTTTCCTGCTCCCACGTGGAAACAACTTTCACCCACCCACAGAGCCCATTTCTCTCAGCCTGACCGACTCATAAAATACTTTCTAATAGATGTCATGGCTTTGCTAATTCTGCTTTTCATACTTGGAAATTAATTTGATGGTGACAAGACTAATTTTGCTCTTTCAATGAAACCCTTCAGAGAGCTGTCTCAACTCCGTATGAATTTAAGGAAGACACTAAATTTGCTAATAGATCCAAGCAGCTGTCTGCACGTGGGGAGGACATCAGACTGTTGCTATGTTTGGTTGGTGCAATCAGTAATGCAGCCTCAGATGGTGCTGAGAATGGGCCGTGTTAGAATTCGGTTAAAAAGACCATGATGGCCTGGCTGGCATGGCTCCGTGGTTGAGCGTCAACCTATGAACCAGGAGCTCACAGGTTGGATTCCTAGTTAAGGCACAGGCACAGGCACAGGCACAGGCACAGGCACAGGCACAGGTTTCAGACTTAATCCCCAATAGGGGGTGTGCAGAAGGCAGCCAATCAGCGATTCTCTCTCATCATTGATGTTTTTATCTGTCTCTTTCCCCTTCCCTTCCTCTCTGAAATTAATTTTTTAAAAAATACTAGGACAGCCAAACCATCGCCAGACAAGAGACCTCTTGTTTTATCCTTGGATGCGCCCAGGTGAAATGGTGAAGAGCTGGGCGTGGGAGTGAGGGAGGTGGAAGTAAGCACAGCTGCTTGGCTTTATAATGATGGAAGGAACTTCCCTCCTTGACGATGCATACTGTTTGGTTTTACTGGCTGCCACTACCTTAGCCACTAGGACTGCAAATGTGATGAGCGGTTACACTGCACACAGAGTTATCTGTTCCTTCTTAAAACCTCATCAGACCATTCATCTCCTAAATTTCCCATAGCAACACATTCCAGTTGTGCTTCTGTGAGGGGATTGCAATTGACAAAGTGTTTGCAGGGAAGAGGGAGGACCCCATCCTATATCAATAGGAACAATATGTGCAGAAAACTTACACCACCATTTTTCTTGTCGCACTATTAAAACCAAAATAAATAGTAACAGCACTTTTCCAATGGAATAAACTTACTTTCAGTGCAAATAGGACAGCATCCTTTTCGGTTGAGAATTTTACCCTAATCAAAAGAAAAAGAAACAAGAGTTTAATGTGAAGAAACAGAGTCTGCTGAGGATTTTTTTTTTTAAGTCTAATACCAGACAAACCAATGAAATCAGCCCAAGTTATATTTGAACTCAATGCCCGGATGGTGATGATAATGGTGAAAATGAAGTTTCAAGTATCAGGGTCTCAGGCCAGGCAAAGCCTTTCAGAAAGCTTTCCTGTTTTCATGTGCCGGGAAACGGAATATCTAAAGGACGCATTGGTGGGATCTCTCTCACACAGAGGGGAGATGGAGGCTGTCTGGATCCAACCTTTTCACCGATACCCGAATCTAGCCCCCTGTACGCCAAGAGCACACACATAAAAATAGGGATTGGCTGTCAACCCATCAACCTACGTAAGGCATCTATTCTGTTTTGCTTCTGGGAGGGGCCCAAACAATAAACCCACGTGGGGGTCTATGGATCCGGACAATATCTGTCTTACAGACCAAGTTCAGTCACATTTCTTCTTTCAGAAACTGCTTTGCAGTCGAAGCCAGTGAAGCTGAGAGTTGGGAAATGCTGAGTAATTTTCCATTACCTTTCTGGAAACACCGTGTAATTTCCTAAAATGCATTTCTTCCCCTTTTTTGAGTGCATGGCTTTTTAAGGAGGAAGCCTATTCTCGGGGCCCATATCAGCAAATGGCACTGCCTTATCTCTGACTCAAGGGGACTCAAAGAGAAAAAGAAATGTGGGCAAAGATGGGCATTTACAGAGCACTTCATTATGTGACAAACACCCTTTCAGATATTTTCCATAAGCTATCCACCCTCGGGTTAGCTATAAGGATCTAATAACTCAATGCTTAAAGCATTTAAGATTTAATTAATAAAGTATATATTATTATAATTATCCTTATTAAGATGGACAATAACCTAATGAGCTAAGTCTTTCTCTTTTTATAGGTGAAGAGATTGATGTTATGCAACGTAACCATGGTAGAACCCAAAATCAAACCTAATTTTGTGTAAACCTAAAGGCCATCTGCTTGGCACTCCAGATGTTTATCCTCTTCCATCCTTTATCTCTAAGAGAATGTAATATTCATTGGGCACCTGCTACACACAGAGTGCTGTGCATTCTTCATACTTTATCTCATTCAAACTCCACCTCTAAATGTAGGTGTCTCCAGGCCTTTTTATAGGAAACTAAGAAACAGATCACAGAGAGGTGGCCTAAAGCCTATGTGGAGGCCACACAGTTAACAGAAAGTCCAGCCACTATTCACTACTGGTCAGTTGCATCAAGAACAGATTTAGGAACTAGAGAAAATCATACTGATTCAAAATACGCTAGTTAGCAATCGAAGAACCAGGACCATGTCAAATCCATTTTCCCTCCGGCTAGCTCTGTGATTTCCAACCTTTTTATCTCATGGCACACATAAATTAATTATTAAAATTCTACGGCACACCAAAAAATATATAGCATGTTTTGCCAATCTAACAAAAAAAAAATAGATATAATTTGACTTACACCAGATGGCTATTGTTATTTTGGTTGTTATCATTTTTTTATTTGGCAATCTAATAGGTATGGCACATTTAAGAAATTCTTGTGGCACACCAGTATGTCTCGGCACAACAGTGTGTCACAGCACACCAATTGAAACTCACTGAGCTAGACCTAAATTGTATAAGGACCATTTGAATAAGACTTAAAACTCAGTCCCATTCAGCCATCCCATGGAGTGGGGCATCACGACATGTGTTCATTGCCTAGTGCTCTCTCTTCTATTTCTACTGGGCAGCCAGGTCTCTGTGGGTTTCTAGACTGAAAGAAGTTGAGGACAAAACCAAATGTGCTTGGCTCTGGCCAATGGCATGATGACCCCAAGGGGGGAGGAGTGAGGGGCTCTATCTGAATAGAGCAGAGCTGTGTACATCCAAAGCTCCCAACAACACATGGCGGTGTGATCCCCTACATCTGCGTGTTGGCAGAACTGCCATCAACTTCTTTAGACAGCGGTAGTGGGGCTGGTCATATTACTAAACTAAGGGGGGAGTAACTCAAGCACGAGCTCTGAGGTCAGGGCTCCTGGCTGTGGCACTCCAGGCATGCCACCACCTTAGCGGTAAGAAGGGTGCAGTAATGACAACCATTCGGAGGGGTGGGCTCAGCATTAAATGGGGCCAGCCCTGCGACTGCAGAGAAAGTCTCAGTCCATGTGAGTGATGGTGAGATGATGGTGTCATCGCAGCCCTGTCCCCACTGGAACCCTCATAGCCCTTCTCACGAAAGGTAGTCTTTCGCCTCAGGGGAGTTGCCAGGGAGCGTGGACAAGGAATCCAACCCTAAGAGTCTCCTCCAACAAGGCACCCACTTCTGGGGAAAGAGATGTGCAGTGCCCGCCAGGACTCAGCAGGGGACACGGGACCATTCCTTAGAGTGTTATCTCCCCAGGCAACGCAGGGGAGTGGGGGGAAGGACGTGTTCATCAGGATTTCTATGGCAGAACTAAGTTTTCTTCCAAAGTCCTGTGCTGGCCACAGAGGAGGGAGAGTGTGAGCCGGAGGAATGGTTGGAAAGGTGCCTAGAAACCCGAAGGCGGCCCC
Source organism: Murina feae (assembly GCA_004026665.1). NCBI lineage: Eukaryota > Metazoa > Chordata > Mammalia > Chiroptera > Vespertilionidae > Murina > Murina feae. Next base: position 7,199 of record PVJC01009070.1, on the reverse strand, counting down.
CGAGGCAGGAGCTGGGCACTTACAGGTTTTGACAAGCCGAGGAGGGAGCAGGGAAAGGCCTGTGTTTGGAAGCACGGATGCCCCGGGCCCAAACATGGCCCGCCAAGAAGAAAGGCTAACGAGATGCTGCCGGTGACATAAAAAGCATTGACGTCCCCACAGCAGGAGGACAATGAAAACCAGCGACCCCGCCACGGCGGCAGGAACCCCATGAAGCCGGACTCTCGCCACGGCCCATGGAGCTTGTTACTGGAGCCACTAGGTTGGCACTGTGCCCTGATTTTGTCTCTGGAATAGGAAGCCCGTTATTACTAACATGTGCTGCAAGCGGTCATTAGCAGCCAGGGTTCCCCCGGGATTGGCAGAGAAGTGATCTTATTCTCCAATGAATATTTATAAGCAGACCATGCTCAAGTCCATGGACTGGGTCTGCCTTCTTCTTTTTTTATGGGAGGTTTTCGGTTTTATGTCCAAGGCTTTTTAAAGCAAGACTAATTAGGGTTTTTTAGGTGGGTTTTTTTCCGCTTTTTTCTCCCTCTTTATTCAGTTGTGCAATAGCAGCAGCTGCTGTTCCTCATGCTGCGTTTGGGAGTCAAGCAAAAACAGCGCCTTGCTGTTTACAATAACCACAGATGTGGATGGAATGAGAGGCTGTCGATAGCAGAGGCGGGAGGACATCCCCTGGACCCGTGCATGAATTTTTTTCATTCACTGCAAGGTATTGAATAGGTTTGACATTTTCCCAAAATGCATGGGTCTCAAGTTGCCAAGGCGAACTCACTGAACGCGAGTTTTAGAAGATAATGGGCACTTTATTCAGCAAGTGGGAACCTGGGGCTTCTGAAAAGAGATATTTCCACCAGGATGCAATTTCCATTCGGGGCTACAATGGAAGCCAGGGTTCGAGAGGGAAAACTTCAGAGGGGAGCAGGGGGTGGGGCGGAGGGGGGGGAGGCGGGGGCTGCTAGGTAGCAGAAAGCCCTTGGGAAATTTACTGAGAAACAACCACATGTGACGTGAATGACTACGGGAAGGGACTCTGACCTGAGGAGAGAGAGAGAAAGGGGGAGAATGCCAAGGGCACCGCTGATACTCAACAGAAACCCTGGCCAAAGAGACCGGGGAGCAGACCAGCGGGCGCTGGAGACAAGAAAACACAGACCTGGGCAGAGTCACCGAGAGACGGAGGGCAGAGACAAGAGCAAGGTGGGAGCTTGTCCAAGCAAGGCCAGGCCCCGGGGGTGCTGCCGAGGGGCCCTCAGAGGGTGCTTTGCAAGGGGCAGGGGTTGATGTGCACTTGAAGCTTCAGGGGAACTGGGTTTGGTGCCAGGGGACCTGCCACACACTGGACGCTCCCCAGTCCTGGTGAAGGCACCGAGCCTGCACCCCACACGTACCTGCGGGCAGCTGCTGACGGGGGCGCACTGCTTCTTGCGACACTCGGTCTTGCCTTTCACACAAGCACAGATGGTGCAGTTCACGGAGGACCACATCTCCCCATCCTGGGGGAGAGAGTACAGGGTTCTGTCGTCAGGGCCTGCTGTGGGGAGCCAGACCAGCAGGCTGGGACTCTGTCACGGGAAGCCTTTCCTGATGAATAATGGATGGCATCAGTAGCTTACACTACTCTGAGGTATCTATTGCACCGACCTGATTTAATGTAAGATCAGATTTAAGGGGTGTGCGCACGCATGTGTGTGACTTTGTGTGTGTGCGCACCTATGTGTGCATATGTGCATTTACCTGTGTGTGCATATCTATGAGTGCATGTGTGTGCCTGTGCGTGTCTGCGTGTGCATGTGTGTGCGTGCATGTGCACCAGTGTGCGTGCGTGCATGGGCCTGTGTATGCGTGCGTGTGTGTCTGTGTGTGTGTTCCTCTCCAGGATATAAAGAGAATTCTTGGGCAGCTAAGTCCTATTTGCATCTTGCTCCTCCTGCACTAGGAGACAAACAGGAATTTCATACATGATGCCACAACAAAGGTCTAATTTTTCCCATTTGATGAGACGGACATGTTCAAAGCTGAGCCAGGCACCAGCCATTAATCGACATGTCCACAGGTGGTTAGTTTATTCCCAGATAGGACATGGTTCTGGACCACATCGGGCACAAACATGCCAAGGACAGAGGCTGATTCAAACGACTCACACTTCCCAGACACCTGGCCGGGCAGCCATCTGAAGGTGAGGGGTCTGTCCAAATTCTGGGAGCCACTCATGCGCGTCCCTGCCTGTCAGGCGCTCTGCTCCCCACAAGCTGGGAAGCACTCAGGGACACATTTTCTCGCTGCTTGAGGAGTTGCTTGGGCTCAATGGACTTATGACCCGCCATTGCCAAGTGCCCAGCCACAGGAACCCCCGTGCCTCCGAAGAACAGGCAGAGATGGGCACCCTTGCTTTTGGGAAAAGAGATCACAGGCAATCGAACTGGCCCTGAAAACAAACCAGGACTCCTTCCTTGAGGGTCTCAGCAGCAAATGTTCTTAAAAACAAAGACACAAGCTCGGGTCTGCGAGGTTGACGGCACCTCTTCCTCTTCCTTCTCACTCTTTGGAACTCTTTTAAGAACTGCCTGCTCTCGGTGCCTTTTACTTCTGGGAGAGGAGCCCTGACTGAATCTGTCTCGAGGGCATCTATTCCAGACTCTGAGCATGTTCCTGGGACTCCGTCTCCAGGATGACCCGTCAGTGATTTCTGCCTCAGTTCACGTAAAGGAACCTTGTCAGGAGGAGCCTGGAAAGCACTCAGCACACAGCACTGTCATGAGGGCGAGTCTGCTGCGTCGGGGGCTCTGGGGCGGGGCGACTGCGTGCAGAGAGGCCCGAGAGCTCTGGGCGCCTGGTGCCAGGTACCACGTGCACGAGACCCCTTCCCTCGGGCACGACATGCGCATCTTCTCGGTTCCCTAAGAACCAGGGCTCTTCCCTCCGACCCCGCAGTGTGACAGGAGGCCTGGCTCAATGCAGCCTGCTGAGGAGCTCCCCATCTGCCTTGATTCTGGGGGTCTCAGTTCTCAGTATCATGAAAAGACCTTCAGGGACAGAAGGACTCCTCCACGCCTGGGGAACAAGGACAAGGTGGGAAGGGCTTCGGACAAAGTCAACGATCTTCATCCTGATGTTTAAATGGTCGCTGCACAGCCCTGTGGGTTGTGACTCAGTGGGTTGGAGCTGCCTCCTGCACCAAAAGGCTGTGGCTTTCATTCCCAGTCAGGGCACATGCCCAGGTTGGGGGTTCAATCCCTAGTAGGTATGGAGAGATGGGAGGCAACTGATTGATGTTTCTCTCTCACATCAATGTTCTCCCTGCCCCAGCTTTCTCTCTCTCTCTCTCTCTCTCTCTCTCTCTCTCTCTCTCTCTCTCTCACACACACACACACACACACACACACATCAGTAAGCATATCCTTGGGGAGCATTAAAAATAAATAAATTAAATAACTGGCTGCTGCACAGCTTGCTACTTGGGCCATCGGGAGACAGTGTAAAATACCTGCGATGGGGAGCACGTGGCCAGCAGACAGCCTGCTGGCTCGGCCGGGCGGCGCTCTCTCACCTCGGCTCACTGCGGTGCTGGCCGCGTGCACCACGAGCATCCTCACCTGACCATCTCCCGAAGGAGAAAATCCCTCCTTGAAAAGCGGCGTCATAAGAATGTCCTGAACATATCAAGCTGCAGACCATCAGGACCCTGGCTCTGGCCAAGATAGTCCCAGTGTTCAAGGCCCTATAACGGCACCACCAGGGGGACAGTTTCAGCTCAACCCCAGCCACAGGCTGACCACATTGGGAAAAGGCAATGATGCTTTTATAAGTTTAAAATATCTTATAAAGCAAAAATATAAAAACAACAAAGCATTTTTCAAAGAAAAATTTTAACCAAGAAAAACTTTTTCAAACACTTGTTTCTGTGTCTCTGTGTGTATTGGATTCTAAATATAGATACATATAAATGTTCATCTATAAATAAGTGCAGTTACAGATGAACACACATACATGTATATAAACACACACATACCCGCACATGCTATGGAAAACCCCAAGTGCATGTTGTCAAGCTTTTTACTATTCAGTGTATACAGTCATTTCCGTGAGCCTGGCTCATGACGTACCCGAAAAACCTTGTTGCCAAACTTGCACACTTTGGTGTCCTCCGGGGGCACATGTAGGAGGCACTCCTCACAGCAGGCCTCCTCGCCTTTGTCGCAGCCACCGGCCCGGGAGCACTTCCTCTTACACACCACGGTGGAGTCCTGGGGGCCCAGAGGCAAGCTGGAGATTAAAACAGTTCCCACCCACACCCAACATCCTCCCTGGCCTTGCGTTAACCACCTGAGGCATCAATCTTCCATCCACTTCAAATATTGTTTGTTGATTAAATATCTGGACTATGAAAAGTGTGGCATATGCTCCCTATCTTCCGAGGGTTTATCATTTAATGCTCAAGGGACTAACAGTTCTGCTTCAGGCACCGTGTGGCAAGGAGGCCCAGTTCATGATGGGCCAGTCAGTTCCTGTCCTGCTCCTCTTTCCTTCACTCACAGTGCTCTCTGGGGCCCCTGCCTGGCTTTGTGTCACCTTCGAGGAGTTCAGCATAAAGGCAGGATCGCTCTGATCAAAGAGCAAAATTAACAGTTAATGCTCCACCTCAAAGGGAAATCTATTCATGAAATCTATTCTGTGTTCAAACAGGAATAGAAAAAGCAATTCCAAAACTGGATCTGGGTTCCAGAGCTCTTCCATAAACTGTGTGACCTTCACCAGACCATCCAAGCGCTGAGGGTGACAAGTGGATAGCTGTAACTTTAAGGGGCGTGGCCTGGTTTCTAAAGAAGTGGTATTCCATGAACTAAATGGCTAGTGAACTGCTTCTACTGATTCATTCAACCATGCACTGCAGAGAGGTTCAGAAAAGGAAACCTCCCTAGTTCCCAGCCAACAAGACACAACTCCACTTGGAGCAGGTTGACGGCTGGAAGGACTGGAAGAGCCAAACATCCATGAGATTTAGTGGAAGACAGGGATGTAGAAGTGTCCCAGGTAGATCAGCAATCCCCTCAGAGAGTTAAGGTGAGAACAACGGCAGAGAAATGAGATGAAACCCCCCTCCAGGACACGGACCCCATTGGTAAGCTTTGAGCCAGGACGCATTTCTGAGCATTATATACATGTAGGCTGTATAAATCAACCTATCTAACTTCTGTAGATTCTGTGCTAATAATATAATTTCAAGAGGTACTTCTGATACCATCTACTATAGTTTCACAAATTAATTATACAAGATTAATATGACAACTACCAGGTTGATCTTGTGATGGATGCACTGAAAATCCATGCTGCTCTTTCCTCTCGGATGGACATAAGGCCCCTGTGCCAGAGGTTCCGCTGTGGATAATCAGCTGCAGAGAACACTGCCACATGCATTTGTCTGAGCTTAGCAAGTGCCTCAGACAGCCCCTCAGAGTTTAGTTCTCACCACCAAAAACTAACTTGCTGTTCTCGGGAAGATGACAGTGAACTGTAATTCGAGTTCTTGTGACCCTAAGTTTGATTTCACCCTAAACTGGCATCAGTAATGCCTCCCTCTGAGAAATGGCACATCGTGTTTGGCCACAATGTTAACACTAAAGCCCAAGATGCTGTGTCATCGGACGACAGCCCCTCGGAACCACCGTACCCTGCAGGTGCACGCTGTGCAGTCGTCGTACAGAAACGAGGATCCGTTGTCATAAACATCACTGCGAAAGAGGCAGCTTCCAAACGGGAGGTCAAACACTTTCCTCTGACCTAGAGGGAAGCAATGGCAGAGTATAAGCCAAGGACGTCCCTCTCGTTATCAACAATTACAGCACAGGCAGTTCAACACTCTCACAAGCCCAGGTCAGCTGCTGCATAAAAACAGAGCCATGGGTCAGATGCTCTCAAGGGATCCCCAGGAGTCTTTAATTTCGAGAGTTTTTCTTACGAAGAGTTTGATTGCACACTATGTCATTAAATCTTTATTAAATATCCATATAGTGAACCAAGAGGACTAAGACATAGACCTGCCCTCATGGAGCTGAGTCTATTGGGGAAACAAACCCACAAAACATGATTTCAGCACAAATGTATGGTATGTTCTGGAAAGAAGTCAACCTGGGAACCATGGGGGAAAGAAGGACAGAGAAGACTTCTCAAAGGATGGGATGCCTGAGTTACATTTGAGAATGGGTAAAATTATCCAGAAAGTGAATATTGGAAGGAAGGGGGCAAGATATCCCATGAAGGAAAAGAATGAGCAAAGAGAAAATCTAATGATATAGCATTTCAGTTGAAGATGTTACAAGACCATTGGCATAAAGGGTGAAGCTAACTCAAAGAGCCCGAAGAGGCAGAATCCAACTACATATGCCAAGGGTCCAACTTTTCATAGGCATCTCATCTCTGCAGAATTAGTTTAGTTTGCCTTTTCCCTATAATTTACTTCCATATACTTCCTGTATTTTCTGAAGTGGACTTAAATCCTCTTTGGCAAAAGGTAGGATATAAATAAATATGCAGATACTAAAGACTCAGTGCATGAAATTCATGCAGGTGGGGGGAATTCCCTCAGCTCAGCCTGCAGCCACTCCAATCAGGTCAGACACCCCTCTCACAATCTGGGACTGCTGGCTCCTGTCCACTCATCTGCCTGCCTGCCTAATTGCCCCAACCCCTCTGCCTGTCTGCCTGATCACCCCTAACTTCTCTGCCTGCCTGCCTGATCTCACCCCCAACTACCTCTGCCTGCCTGATCACCAACTGTCCTCCCCTGCCAGCCTGGTTGCCCCCAACTGCCCTCTCCTGCTGGCCTGATTTCATCCCTAACTGCTCTCCCCTGCTGGCTGATCACCCATAACTGACTCCCTGCCTGATTGCCCCTAACTTCCCTCCCTTGCCAGCCTGATCTCACTCCCAACTGCCCGCTCCTGCAGGCCTGATCTCGCCCCCAACTGCCTTCCTCTGCCAGCCAATTTGGTTCTGATTAGTCAGTTTCTATGCCATTTAGAGTCAAAAGCTCTGCCTCCTAGGCAGCCATTGGCACCTCACAGTTCACCTAGATTTGGTTCTGATTGGTCAGTTTCTATGTCAGTCAGTATCTTTGGGTCTATCATTGGGCATGATCAGAAAGGCGAAGCTGATCAGCAGCCGGCAGTGGAGGCCTGGAGAGAAATGGAGAC